>JAZGTI010008992.1:0-18825 GCA_036877585.1 Botia kubotai | reverse complement strand
TGTGTGTGTATGTGAGGTGAGTGTACGTGTATGTAAGGTGTGTGTGTAGGTATGTGAGGTCAGTGTGTGTGTATGTGAGGTCAGTGTGTGTGTGTGTATTTGAGGTCAGTGTGTGTGTATGTGAGGTGTGTGTGTATTTGAGGTGAGTGTATGTGTATGTGAGGTCAGTGTGTGTGTATATGAGGTGTGGGTGTGTGTATTTGAGGTGAGTGTGTGTGTATGTGAGGTGTGGGTGTGTGTATTTGAGATGAGTGTGTGTGTATGTGAGGTGTGGGTGTGTGTATTTGAGGTGAGTGTGTGTGTATGTGAGGTATGGGTGAGGTAAGTTTGCGTGTGTGTGAGGTAATTTTGTGTGTGTGTGTGTGGGGTACGTTTGCGTGTGTGTGAGATGTGGTTGTGTGTATGTGAGGTGTGGTTGTGTGTGTGTAAGTTATGGTTGCGTGTATTTGAGGTGTGGGTGTGTGTACCTGGCAGCCATCATATGTTGGCTGTATATAATGTGTGTTTTGTTGCGTCAGCTCTTCTCCGTTGCTGCCCCTGAAGCGAAGTGCGTGTTTGTAACTGAGGGAGGTGCTGTCCAGCCAACCGGCTGAGTTCTGACACATGTAGGTGAAGGTCTGCCGAGCTGTTGCACTCAATAGCTTCAGGAAACCCAGCTGAACGACATGAACTGTGTTTCCATCCACATCTACATAAGAGAACTAGAGAAGACAGGTTTAGAGAGGTTAACGAGACAGTTTTAGCTCCCACAATACAATAACATGCATACACACCTGTGAGCCCTTCTTGAACTGACTGTACCACCTTCCTGGTTTCTCTTTGCTCCACGAGGACATTCTGACCTGCACAACACACATGATTTATTGAATGTGACTTGAGATGTCTGTATGTCTGCGTGAACCTGCTGCAGATCATACCGCCTGTAAGCTGCCATGAGGCTGCAGACACGTTTCACCCTCTGCTGTAAAGTTACAGAAAACTTTAAAGGCATCTCGATGGCAACCCTGATTAGGGTCAATCCAGTACACACCTGAGGTCAAAGGTCAAACAAAGACAAATAAAATAAGACAGAAGTTAGAAAACAATGAATGTGTGGCTACAAGATGCTTTATCCTGCATACTATATTTCACACTGTAGTTTTTAATGTCTTCATGTTTAGTATTTATGTATTTACATATGTAGTTCTCCATATTTTACTGTAACTGGAATCCTCACTGTTTTTGTGGCAGATAAATACTGATCTTATTGCAAAAATAATATCACAGTTATATATCTATCAAAATACTGTCTGCGAGATGAGCTACTTTTCTTAGAAACTACAGCTAACACAGAAATAAATGAGTGAAAGAAGGAAAAAACCAAAGAAGGAAGGTGTTTGTACCATCAGGATAATCCGGGTGGCACATGAAGAGCTCTCTGCAGGTGCGGGCTGGACTGTGGTAGGTGCCCAGTGGAGTTCTGAGGCCCTCCACATCTGTTTTCATGGAGGCCAGAGAGGCAAAAACCTCCTCCATGTCCTTTTCCTCCACATGAGCTCCATCATCCTGCATCTCTTCATCATCTACAGCTGCTCCATCCACATCAGTGTGTCTCCGCCTCTTCCTTCGACCATCCAGTACTGGAGGAGATGCAATTCCCACTGCAGAGGAACCCTACACACAATCAAATACACAAACACACACACACAATTACGCAGACACACAATACACACACACGTGCACAAACACACACAAACAACAAAATCGTGTTTAATGTTAATAAAACAAAGTAACAATGAGAAATAAGAAACAGTGTCTATTAATGTTGTGTGTGTGATTCAAACTGAACTGATCACTTACTGGAGGTCCGGGGGGTCCAGCAGGACCAGGGTCTCCTCTAGGTCCAATAGGGCCCTTTAAAGAGCACAGCATTTTTATAGAATGTAAAGAGCAGATGTTTTGATGTCACATTATAAGAGCAGCACACACAGTACAGTAACAGCTGGTGTCTGCTAACCACAGCCTGCTTTCATGAGCTTTCTAGAAACTGCTAGTTCTAGAAACTGCTCTCTGATCTCAAACTGATCTCATATGCCTCCTCACATCTGCTTGGTTCCACAAACATACTTTACACAACCTAAGCACGTGCTAAAACTGTTTGTGTGTGAGTGTGTTTGTTTCACCTGGTTGCCTTTAGATCCTTTATGTCCCACAGATCCCTGAAACACATGAAGACATAAAGACTCAAGCTGTGACAGAACAGACATCCAGAACCTTTTTCAGAGCTGCTGTACTGTCAGTATGTAAAACCTGCTGAAGGTTTATTATTTGAAGATGTGATTAGTCTTATAGCTGCTCATATTAAAAGTGTCAAAAGACTCACAGATAGTCCTGCTGGTCCGGGCGGTCCAGTAAGTCCAGGTGGTCCAACTGGACCCTGTAAGCATAACAATAAGACATCATAATGTAAAGTGTTGTTGTGTGGCTAGTTACATTTACATGTATGCGTTTGGCAGACCCTTTTACCCTGCCTTAAGTATTCAAGTTATACATTTTGTCAGAACATGTGCTCCCTGGGAATCGAACCCACAACCTTATGCACCACTAACGCAATGCTCTACCAACTGAGCTACACCTCTGTGTCTATGTGTATGTGTTTACCTCATCTCCCTTTACTCCCTGCGTTCCTTGGTTTCCTGGCAGTCCTCGATCACCTTTCTCTCCAGGCTCACCCGGTGGGCCGATCAAGCCAATCAGACCACCATGACCCTGACACGCACACATACACACAGACACAAACACACACATACATAGACACGCACAGACACACACACAAACATATATATCACAATGCAGAAAACAATCAGAAATAAGGCAAACAACACAACAATATTACAATACTAATTTTCAAAGTTAAATCTCAAAGGGCATTTTTACTACAGTCACAGTATACAAGTCTTTACTCCAGCACCAGTTTGCTGCCATGAAATGTAATGAAATTGTTATTATACAAAAAAACGATTCACCAGGTAATGCCACTGACCAATCAGAATCAGCATGAAGTAACATGCATTTACTGTGTGTGTTGTTTATGTTGTGATAATGTACCTTGTCTCCTTTCTTGCCCGGATCTCCCTTCAGTCCTGCGAGTCCAGCAGGGCCCTGAACACATATTCAATGTCATCAGTGTGATTAAATATTAAAGGGTCAATAATCAGCATTGATCATTTAGTGGTTACCATGGGCCCTGGTGGTCCAGTTTGACCTGGAGGTCCATTTAGCCCTTGCTCCCCCTAAAGGAGAGAGAGATCATTTAAAATTGTAATTTTAACAACAACAGAAAAACCACCACCAAAAAAACATACATTTATGTAATTATCTGAGTTTAGCTCATTGCGGTCACAGTTAGTTTTGCAATTATTCTTCTTTTTAAAGCTGCAATCTGTAACTTTTGCCTCTCTGCCCCCATCCCTGTTTGAAACCAAAAATTGCAAGTTGCTTGCAGTTATTTTCTTAACATGGATGACAAGTTTAAACTCTAAGCAACTGCTATGCTGACAATTTACAGCACAGGGTAACCAGCACCCACACACACGATTTAGTTGCCATATCTTCTTCTTTCTGTTTACCGACGTGATGTAACCAAAAGATATTTGCTGCAAAATTGAACAGAACAGCTCAAATGATAAATCATCATTATTAACTCGTAAAACTCATGACTTGAGTAAAATCAGGAAAGCGGTTTTAACACTCATCTTTTATGTACTTGCTCAGTAACTGATTTTAACCAAAAAGGTTACAAATTACAGCTTAAACAATGAATTTAGATTCCTTCAAAGGCATGGAAATGCCACAATGCAGTTCATTGCTGAATTTCTACAGATCAGTGACAATCTGAAGCATGATAGCTGCTTACCGCTGGTCCAGGTATTCCTGGAAGCCCCTGAGGTCCTGCCTTCCCTGGGTTTCCTTGACCCCCCACAGGCCCCGTCTTTCCTATCAAACCCTCGTAACCCGGAGCCCCCTGAACACACATACACACAATGACATTCAGAAGATGTGTAAGACATGACAGGTGACGGATTCTTGTAGATTTAGAGATTCCTCCTAAATCTGAAACAGGATTTTGCTGTTTTGGGGATGAGCTTGTTCACATCATGTAATCATAAATCTAAAATTTAAAGTTGGAACCTCTGAAGCTCATGAAAGTTCTTGTGGCTTCAGTTTTGACATGAATGAAAACAGCAACAGCAGCTACAGTATGTGTGATATAATGAATGTGGTCAGAAATGGACATGATGAGACAGCAGTTTCTCCATTTGTTGTTTCACTGAAGTGTAGAACTGCGCTCACATTAAACTTCTGGTGACCATTAATGTATCTGTTTAACATTCACAGCCAATTTGAATAAACCTGAGGTTAATCCGAAGCACAGATGAGTGGAGTGGGATTCTGAACCAATGAGGTTTTTAAATGGGTGGGGCTACTGATGCTTTGAGACACATCTGCTGTGATTAACACAGAGTGAAACTTTTTGTACATGTGTGTATAATCTCTCACCTTATCACCTTTCAATCCTGGACGCCCCTCTTTTCCTTGGGGACCTAAATGACCCTAAATACAGGGAGAGAGAGAGACACGTTACCAATGGTGTAGGCAGAATTTTGTTTTGGCAGAGTCTGGGCGAAAGTGAGCAGGCACTTTCAGGTAGGGTCCTTTACTACTTCATACACTTTACATATACATATACTACATATACTACTTATACCTTACATAAACATATACTACATATACCTTACATAACACATACTACATGTACCTTACATATACATATACTACATACACCTTGCATATACATATACAACATATACCTTACATATACATATACTACATATACCTTACATAAACATATACTACATGTACCTTACATAAACATATACTACATATACCTTACATAAACATATACTACATAGACTACTATACTACATTACTACACCTTATAGCCAAAAGCAAACGCATCAATATGCAGGTGATTTCAATCTTCTTTGTTTTTATTGAAAAATAAACCGCAGTAAAACACATGCACAGTAAAAAAGGCTACCATGTCTTTGTCACATTTTTAATATATTCATATTAAACTTTTAACAAATTTCGTTATATTTTATCTGAATTAAAATGTAATAAAAATAGAGCTAAAAAAGTATAACGTTTACATTATAAAGTTACATTTCAATAAAGCATTTCCAAAACAAATTTAGTAATAAATAAATTGAAAAGAATGAAACAATAATTAAACAGAAAAACATAATGAATAAATAAAACACGAATAGGCTACTTGTTCACTTTTTGTTTCACTTTATGCTGATATAAAACAGAACAAATAAACATTGATGTCTACTTGTTCACTTTTTGTTTCACTTTATGCTGATATAAAACAGAACAAATAAACATTGATGTCTATTTGTTCACTTTTTGTTTCACTTTATGCTGATATAAAACAGAACAAATAAACATTGATGTCTACTTGTTCACTTTTTGTTTCACTTTATGCTGATATAAAACAGAACAAATAAACATTGATGTCTATTTGTTCACTTTTTGTTTCACTTTATGCTGATATAAAACAGAACAAATAAACATTGATGTCTACTTGTTCACTTTTTGTTTCACTTTATGCTGATATAAAATAGAACAAATAAACATTGATGTCTACTTGTTCACTTTTTGTTTCACTTTATGCTGATATAAAATAGAACAAATAAACATTGATATCTATTTGTTTACTGGATTTTTCCATATTACCGCAGACAACTGAAACATACGACAAATAAATAAATATTTACACTTTCATTACTCTTTCATTCGTGTTTTCTCTCT
Organism: Botia kubotai; assembly: GCA_036877585.1. Taxonomy (NCBI): domain Eukaryota; kingdom Metazoa; phylum Chordata; class Actinopteri; order Cypriniformes; family Botiidae; genus Botia; species Botia kubotai. Next base: position 12,969 of record JAZGTI010008992.1, on the reverse strand, counting down.
CTGATAACTGCACATGTTTGAGCCTCCAATACTTGTTCTGAAATGATGTTTGGAAATTAGCAACGGTGGCATGAGATAAGATTGAGAAATTAAAAAGCATTTTAAGAACAAAAATATGATAAATGTCTTAGTCAAATAAAACCTGAACTATGTCAGTGTGATAACTGTGGTGGAATAATCCGTTGAACAACATGAAAAAGTACAACTTTATTGCCGTCTTTCTGCTGTTGATTGGGAGATGAAACATTATACAGTATTTGAATATGAATGATGTTCATTCATGTTTATTTACTGCTGTAACAGCTGGTACTAAGGAAAGAGATAATCTGTGAGTGAAAACATGAAGGATAGAAACTGCTAATGGCCTAATACAGGTGTCAATTAAATTCATCAAGCATCATACGAAACCACATTTGACTTATTTCAAGATTCGAGATTGTATAATCATATTTGTAATTTTAATAAAAGCAATGAAACAACAATAGTTTTAAATAAAATATTTGTATAATACTGGGTGGGCCTATTCGTCATAGTGGGCAGGCCTGTGCTACACAAACACACTAATATAAATAAAAAGTGTTTTATATTCAACAGCTTCAGTTCATTGTTAATGATCTATTAAAAGCAAACACAAACACCCTCACCCTTCGTCCTGGTCTTCCTGGTGGTCCTGGTTCTCCAGAGGGTCCCGGAGGACCCTAACCCAACAGAAATAAGCAGGGGAGAGACAGAAAAACATAATCCTTCATGTCCATAACTGCTCTTACATCCACCACAATTGACAGAGAGAGTATATGAGTAAAATCAATGCATAAACCACTCACAGATTTTCCAGGATCTCCATGATCTCCTTTAGATCCCACACTCCCATCGATCCCCTGAGAGACAGAACATGTGTCGTCATTCATCCCACTGATACCAGTGAAGCTACAGCGTCACACAGAGGAAGAGTGAAACTCACATTAACACCCGGCTCTCCAGGAGGCCCCATATCTCCAGGAAAACCAATAGGACCCTAAAGAGAGAGAGAATCCATCATTCATTCACACACAATGAAACATGACCTTACATCTCTATACAGCTAAATAAACCCACACAGTGATCAGAAGCCAACGGTGCAGTGTCCTGCTTATTACTGTTAGAGGTCCTTTGATAGATACTGTTTGTTAATATTAGATCTATCATTAAATGACTTCATTTGGTAAATGTCTAAAAAATAGCAGGTCAAGTAAGATGACTTGTGAACCTTTCACAGACATCAATTCTCAAGGGAGGAACATAACATTTAAAGTTGGTTTTTGACATTTTTTTATATTTGTAAGGACAATTTCAAACATTTTGCCCTCATAAGTACACAGACTCACAGCATTCCCTTTAGCTCCATCTTCTCCTGGTGGTCCTCTGGCCCCTGGGGAACCAGCAGCACCTGGTGGTCCCGTGTCTCCTTTCTCCCCCAGCTCCCCCTTCTCTCCCTGATGACAAACAGACATGATTTTATGTGTTGTTCTGGTGATACAGTAAGATCAGTGTCAGGACAAGATGTTTCAGAGTGAAGATGTTGAGATAAACTCACTGGGCTTCCGGGAACTCCAACAGCTCCAGGATCTCCTGATTCACCATCTTCACCCTACCAATTATCAACAAGAAGATTGTCAATAACACACATACACATAAAACATAATGGTCTCTCTAAAGCAGAGTTTGACCTGCAGTTCAGCAGGAACATTTAGATCATTTACCTTCTCACCCACACCACCAGGCTGACCACGCACTCCAGGACGACCAGGAGGACCCTGAAACACAGAGTGTGTGTGTGTGTTTTTTAGAAGTGCTTAGAGTCTGTGTATAAATTTAAAAACATGAAGGACAGTATGTGCTTACCTGCCCACCAGAGGGTCCCTGAGGTCCTCTTGGCCCAAACTGACCTGGTGGGCCCTATATAAATACATAATCACACATATTTACTTATAACACAGCGGTCAGTAAACATGTTCAAAACTCACTAACTAATAAACCAGTTTGCTGAAATCACTTAACATGGCGAAAGAACAGCACAAGCTCACCAAGAGACCAGAGTTTCCACTTTCTCCTTTCTCTCCAGGAAGACCAGGCATTCCCTGCACAAACACACAACACGGGAGCTTTCTTTCTGACAAGAATTAGTGAAGAACAAGGAAGTTACAAGTTTAAGAGCAGCATATTTTAAGAGCTGCAATGGAAACACAAAGAATGGGTCAGTTTGGTTGCTGTATAACAGTAATGACAGGACATGTTTTTGAAGAACAGGCACCTGTAGCCCCATCGGACCCCTGGATCCTTTGAACCCTCTGGGACCTTCATCTCCCTTCTGACCATACATGCCCTGTTGTCCGGGGGGGCCGGGCTCGCCATCAACACCCTGAGACACAAAATTTACATCCACACACTAATAAGCACAACACACAGTGTTTTACTGCATTATTGCTAATGAAATTAACAACACATTACTGTGTCATGTTCAGAAACATTACTTCATCATACAGCACGACACTGTTTCCACTCTGACAATTGAACTGTAAAAACAACTTACTGGCACTCCTGGCTGTCCCTCAGGCCCCTGAGTACCGGCTGGACCTGCTGGCCCCTGAGAGGAGATGATTGCTCATCATTTGTAACAATACTAAGGTGTGAGACCCTGTGTATGCATTATGTGTAAGTTTATACATTGTTTGAGATTTATTCAAATCACTCACAGATTCTCCTTTGTCTCCTTTGCTGCCTTTCTGTCCTGGTGCCCCTGTCTCACCCTGACACACACACACACACACACACACACACAAACAAACGAGTACAAAAACACACATACGCACACAAACAAATACAAAAACGCACATACACACACAAACAAATTAGTTATAGGTTTACCATTACATTTAATATTTTTTTCCACTAGATCTGAATCTAATTGAGATTTGTAATCACTTCAAAAACATGCACGGTCATGATATATATCAATAACAGAATTTTTACTCATATTACCCAACTCTTATCTGCTGTATCATCCCATGAAACGCATCATCTCTTCTATAATCACAAATGTAATTACCTTATCTCCATCCTCTCCTGGGGGTCCTGGAGGGCCAGCGGCTCCTGGTAATCCCCCAGGTCCCTGCTCACCGTCCTGTCCTGCTGGGCCAATCAGCCCCTTCTCGCCCTTCACACACAAACACACGTTACAAACACACACACACAGATCATTGACTGTGGCTCACAAGTATCATTACTTGTGGAGGCGTCTTACTGGTTCTCCTTTCTCTCCCATTGGTCCAGCACCCCCGACGGCTCCAGGTCGGCCAGACTGACCGATTGCACCAGCCAGTCCAGGTGATCCCCGTTCACCTGTTGGTCCCTGCAAAGGGAGGTTTTGGAATTAAGGTGTTAACATATTTTTATTAAATATAACTATTTGATGTGATTGATATAAACAATAATTAACAGATTACAGGATTAAAGTACATACAGCAGGTCCAGGGGGCCCGACAGGCCCCGCACCTCCTTTTAATCCAACTGGCCCCTACACAAGACAACACAACAAAACAAACCAATCAGAAACCCGATGAAAGAGAGGCATAAACTTTCATAACACAAACAACAGTGTCAACCGCAACAATCATGGACTGTTTTAAAGTTTCTATCTCAAGTTTAATGTCACATGAGTGGTTACCATGGTACCCGGTGCTCCCCGACTACCACGGAAACCTTTTAGACCCTGTGGACCGCTCTTTCCCGGGGTACCTGGACCTCCTGGGTCACCCTAAAAACCAAACACACACAAGTTTAAATGTGATAAAAACCATTAAAACTGAAGTAGGACAAGAGTAACATGACAGTAACAACGACAGGAAGAAGGGTGACAGAAAACCTGAAGTTAAAGGTGAAGAGACAGCAAACATTATCAGAGATCTTACCTTCGCACCCTCTTTCCCAGCAGCTCCAGGTAAACCTTGCTCTCCAGCTGGTCCCGCAGGGCCTGGATGTCCTCTCTCACCCATCGGTCCAGTTTCTCCTGTATTACCCTACAACCAACCGACATCAAAACCTCTGAGGTTCTCATAAGCCAAGCAGCAGGTGGGTGGAGAATGTCTGGTGTTATGTGCTTCTTGTTTAGAAACAGCTAATCTGCTTTTCTCTTTGATGACACCAGTGGAGCAGAAATTACACATTTCATGACAAAGACCGTATGTGCTTGCTGAATGTTTCTTTTTAAAACGATTGGCATTAACATGCAGCTGGACCTGCAACAGCTTTACTTTTCTGGGAAGATTTTAACTACATGTTGTGTAGATTTACTCCCATTCAAACACAAGAGCATCAGAGATCAGACATGATGTTGGCTGATGAGGTCTGCCTCTCAGTTCCAGCTCATTGGGGATGTTCATAAGAGTTCAGGTTAGTCAAATGAATTCGGCACACCAGATTCAGTGAATCCTTTTTACACAGACCTCGCTTTGTGTACTGGGGTTTTATCATGCTGGAAAAGAATTTACAATAGAATACAACAGAATTTTAACTGTTGCAACAAAGTTGAAAGTACATAATTCTCTAGAATGTCATGCCATAGCATTAGTAGTGAATACTGCAGTATACACTACTCAGTAAAAGAACATTGAAGAAATTAGTGGAGTGAAGGGTTTTTTCCTGTTTTAGGATTACTGAGTTTGGACTGAGTGAACAATTTGTCTGATCAAATTTTAGAATTTAAAGAATCTGACTACCTCCAAAATCCTACAGAATGAGCTCACCTGTGGCCCAACAACACCGGTGGGTCCCGGGGGGCCTGTCTTTCCTTGAAAACCCTGTCATAAATCAAAGAACAGAGACTCTGTTATTTACACTCTATATAGTATTTACATAGCCAACAAAAGACACATGCTTATAGGTTTGTACGTTTTTTTTTCACATTTTGATTAATCACGTTCCAGCAACACAATAACAAGAGTATCTTAACGCTCCACAAATACATTGTATTGAAATGAAGCTTAAGTGAGAAAATGCATCTATTAACAAACACATCTTCTAAGACGGAAGAGCTACGATGCAAAGGAACGACATGAGATGCACACAGACTCAGTCAGTCAGGGTTACATCAAACAGTTTCTGAAAGCTCACCGCCTCCCCCCGCTGGCCTGGATGACCCGGAAGCCCATCCTTCCCAGCAGGCCCCTGCAAACAGGGAAAATGAAATCAGATGTTTGATATGAGTGTTCTCTATCCTGGAACAATTCTGTAATGTATGGAGGTAGGGTGACTTACATTAGGCCCTTTGGGACCTGTCTCTCCTACACGTCCTTGAGGTCCTTGTGGCCCCTACAGCAAATAATCACACTCATTTATTAATCCAGCAAAATGCAAAGCATGTGTCACGTTATCAAAGCATGTGCCACGTTATCAAAGCATGTGCCACGTTATCAAAGCATGTGCCACGTTATCAAAGCATGTGTCACGTTATCAAAGCATGTGCCACGTTATCAAAGCATGTGCCACGTTATCAAAGCATGTGCCACGTTATCAAAGCATGTGCCACGTTATCAAAGCATGTGTCACGTTATCAAAGCATGTGTCACGTTATCAAAGCATGTGTCACGTTATCATCACATCACGTTATCATCACATCATCACATTAACTATAGAGATGATCCATTAATATTTGACAACCAACAATGTCATAATACTTGTCTTTATTTTCAACACTATGTCTGTTGTTTTATCCTTTCAAACTTAACAAACTTGTTTTTTGGTGTGTTCTCCATGTATACAGCATAATGGCTCTTACTCTCTCTCCTGTGGGTCCCGGGGGCCCGTCATGTCCTGCAGACCCCTAGAACAGAGATGGTTTGAAATTCCTATTTACAGTCAATTGGACACAATTATCTGACTCCATCATCAGCATCGACTCCCACATGTACATTAATAACACATCACATTTTCTGACCTTCTCTCCTGATTTCCCAGTGGGACCTCTTGCACCCCTGCCTCCTCGAGTTCCCTAAGAACACAGATACACACACAAATATTCAAGCCTTAGAGTATGTAGTGTTTCTTAGAGTATGTAGTGTTTCTTAGAGTATGTAGTGTTTCTTAGAGTATGTAGTGTTTCTTAGAGTATGTAGTGTTTCTTAGAGTATGTAGTGTTTCTTAGAGTATGTAGTGTTTCTTAGAGTATGTAGTGTTTCTTAGAGTATGTAGTGTTTCTTAGAGTATGTAGTGTTTCTGTTGAAGTCTCTGTTGAACAGCTCGCGGATACTTCTTCATGTCTTAATGTTTTTGTCCTCCAGTGAGCTACATGAGCATAAACTTTCACACAATAAAAAAGCTTCAACCTTTGGGATTAGATACATGCTGATAATTAGGGACACTCACATTGGGGCCTCTCTGACCTGCGGCCCCTGCAGGACCCGGTGGACCCTGAGAAAGATTGAATATTTATTAATACGCCCAATAACATTTCATTTATGCTTTTACGTCTACTCCTGAAAGTTTGATGATTTTTGTAATGTCATGTTTTTAAATTACCTTCTTTCCCTTTTCACCTGGAACTCCGACAGACCCCGGAAAACCATCAGCACCCTGAAAAAACCCCACAGCAACAGAAAAGAGTTATCACACACAGCAGAATCCTTATCTATTCATCTGCTTTTGTTTATCTCACCTTCAAGCCCTGCCGTCCAGGATAACCCGGTAAACCTGGAACACCCAGTTTCCCCTGACACGAGGATGAGAGGAGAAGAGATTGAGAGATGTAAAGAAGGGGAAAAGGATCTGAGAAGAACAGGAAAAAGCTAAAGAACAGAGACAGAAGTACATTCAATGCTATATAACTCTGTAAACTTTAGTTTTCATAACTGAACTGAACACCTTTTCTCCAGCGATGCCTGCAGGTCCAGGTTCACCTATAGGGCCACTCTGCCCTTTGGGACCCTCAGGACCATCCTCACCACGCATACCCAGAGCACCTGAATCTCCCTGTGAGACAGACAGACAGTAACTGTCATAATCTGTGTCTATACGTGGGGTGTTTTCTGCTTTAGTTGTGTGCCTTTAATCAGCTAACAGTGTTTGTGTGTGTGTGTGTGTGTGTGTGTGTGTGTGTGTGTGTCCTTACAGTATCTCCTTTAGCACCCATTTCTCCTTTTGCTCCTGGAAAACCATCTTCACCCTGAGCAGAACACATAACATCAATCAATCAAATAAACAAATCAGTGTTTTACACAGAATGCTACAGATGTGATGATGTCTGAAAATTTAATTCAGGTTTTTAATATTTTTGTTGTACCAAAACAGACTATTGTATGTTTTGAATTATTGACTATTATTTATTTTGGTGTCAGGAGATTTGATGATTTCTGGAGATCTAATGATGTCTGGGGGTGTTATGTAATCTAGAGATTGTTGTTATTTGGAGATGTGATATCTGGGTGGGTCAGTTTGAAGTGGTGATCTCACCTTCTCTCCTTTACTGCCTTTCAGACCTCTGAGCCCATCAGCACCCTAAAACAACACAGACACTCCTACAGTCAATACATATACACAAGTAAACACACACACACACCAAAAAGTATTTTATAATACAGAGAGTTAGGTACTTTGACTCCTCTAGGTCCAGGATATCCCACTGGCCCCTGGACACCTGCTGCCCCCTTCAAACAACAAAAACAACAACCAGTCCAATTCAAATCTTACTGTTCTACCATAATGCCAAACACACACGTCTGTCTGTTACCGGAAGGCCTTTCTCTCCAGGTGGCCCCTCTCTTCCTGGGTGGCCCTGTGTACAGTGAAAACAGTGTGTAACTCAGTCTGTACAGCAGAGCGCAGTAGATATCTATAACAACACTCACCGGGGGCCCGTCCACACCAGGTAGCCCCTTCATTCCCTTCTTCCCCTGCGGACCCTGTTATACAGAGACACAGAGAACGTTACTCTGCAAAGAACCGCCCACTTTCTGAAAAAGCAGTCAGTAGTTGTATGTTTTACAGTAAATGACAGGGTGGCACCTTTTCTCCTGGTAATCCAATTGGCCCCTGAGGCCCAGGAAACCCCTGCAGAACAGAAGAAACAGTTATCAAGACTATGTGTGTGAGTGGGAGAGAGAGAGAGAGAGAGAGAGAGAGACTGTGCATGGGTACCTGAAATCCAGGGTTCCCTTGCTGTCCTGGAGCTCCAGGTTCTCCTGGAGGTCCCTGTGTGATGTAACAAAATAACATGATGACACGATGACGATGAGCATGATTATACCTGTGACAGATACTCTGAACATCTCAGTGTTTGTGTAAGCTTAGCTGTTGAGTTCAGATCAGCAATACATACCAGGTTCCCCTTCGAGCCCTGAGCTCCATCAATCCCACGAATACCCTGTCAAACACATCACCAGAACATGATACAACACACAATCAGCACTGCAAGTCTGGTGAAGCATTAGATAACTACAGTAGAAAAAAAACCCTGAGCTTATGACGGGTTTCATTTGACTCACCTGCTGGCCTGGAGGCCCAGGGAGGCCCCGCGGTCCAGTCAACCCTGCAAGACCCTGTGATAAACAAACAAAGAGATGGCTGATCTAGAACCTCAACCACTGCCCCACTGGGTTAATAGTCAATTTAAGATCTTAAACCAACAATAACTGTGAAATGATTAATGGAGTAAATACATACAGGTTCCCCGGGTTGACCTCTCGGACCTGGCTGACCATCTGAACCCTAAAATAATCAAAGATCAGCACTGTGAAAATCATCAGATCTGCCACACCTTATACACAGACAGACAGATGGACAGACAGATTTTCACTCACTTTTTCCCCAGAGGCTCCTAGGGGACCGATTGGCCCTTTCTTTCCTGGATCTCCCTGCAGAACACACAAACAGACACACGCCTCTAATTCAATCACACGGAGTCTCATTAACACCATGAGTTTTAATGAGTGTGATAAGGATCTTTTACCCTGTGGCCTTTATTTCCAGGAAGACCCGGCAAACCATCAAACCCTCTGTCACCCTGCAGAGAGGGAGACAGACAGACAGAAAGAGAGACAGAGAAAGAGAAACCAACAGAGAAGGCTAATTAAGTGTAATTGGATAATTAAGTGAAATTATACTATTACAGATGGACAGTTAAGACCAGTAATGCTGTGTTTTGGATTAAATACACACACATTGTCTATTGATTTCAGGTCAAATATGTGATCCTGTGCATAAAAAAGCAAAACACTAATTGTTCAATTAGACTATACTTACTTAAATAACACATTAGTATACTGGACAGGGTTTCCTTGAACATGAGCATAAATGCAACACACAAGACTGCATCACTCTTAGCCCACTGTACATGCATCAATCACAGTCTTTGATACATCACACTGTTTGATACATCAAACGAGAAGAACCTGTTTTTACACATAATCTGCATAGAGCACAAGAGAGAGAGACAGAACTCACTTTATTTCCTGTTTCACCTGGTTCACCTCGGCTTCCATCATTACCACCTCGACCCTGGAAACAAACACATGTGCATTTTAAGGCCCTTAATGTCTTTTGGTGGTGTATGTTCTGTATAGGGCTAAACTCACCCTTTTTCCTGGTTTACCATTTAGTCCTGGGGCCCCTGGTAACCCACGAGGACCCTACAGACATACAGGCAAATAAACACATCATCCTCCCGACACTGTCAGACAGGCTCATGTGTCTGTTCTGGTTTGTGTTGCCTCCTTTAGACAGGGAGCTGCAGTGCGGACTGTCTGATTATCAGCGCAGCACTGACTGTCTGATTATCAGCGCAGCACTGACTGTGTCTGATTATTAGCGCAGCACTGACTGTCTGATTATCAGCGCAGCACTGACTGTCTGATTATCAGCGCAGCACTGACTGTGTCTGATTATCAGCGCAGCACTGACTGTGTCTGGTTATCAGCGCAGCACTGACTGTGTCTGGTTATCAGCGCAGCACTGACTGTGTCTGATTATCAGCGCAGCACTGACTGTGTCTGGTTATCAGCGCAGCACTGACTGTGTCTGATTATCAGTGCAGCACAGACTGTATCTAACTTAAACCATGGTGTCATCACACAAGAAACATCAGACTGACACTGGTAAAAAATGTTGTAAAATATGTAACCTAATGCAATGACATTCAGACATTTTAGGTGTGACTTCAGTGTTTAGGGGCCTCTGTATATTTATGACAGTGTCTGTACATTGCATGAGATGGTTTGTAACACACATCTAAGAATCGTGGACAGCATAATTTCATACCGGTGGTCCTGGTAATCCATGATCACCCTTTAGACCCCGTGGCCCTGAAGAACCCTGACAGCACACAACAACAAACACAATGAAACATCAATCACAACATCAAAGCCCAATCACAACAAACACAATGAAACATCAATCACAACATCAAAGCCCAATCACAACAAACACAATGAAACATCAATCACAACATCAAAGCCCAATCACAACAAACACAATGAAACATCAATCACAACATCAAAGCCCAATCACAACATCAAAGCCCAAGCACAACTTAAAAGTACAAACACAATGAAACATCAATCACAACATCAAAGCCCAATCACAACTTCAAAGTACAATCACAACAAACACAATAAAACACCAATCACAACATCAAAGCCCAATCACAACATCAAAGCCCAAKCACAACTTCAAAGTACAATCACAACAAACACAATRAAACATCAATCACAACATCAAAGCCCAATCACAACTTCAAAGTACAATCACAACAAACACAATAAAACACCAATCACAACATCAAAGCCCAATCACAACATCAAAGCCCAAGCACAACTTCAAAGTACAAACACAATAAAACATCAATCACAACATCAAAGCCCAATCACAACTTCAAAGTACAATCACAACAAACACAATAAAACACCAATCACAACATCAAAGCCCAATCACAACATCAAAGCCCAATCACAACTTCAAAGTACAATCACAACAAACACAATGAAACATCAATCACAACATCAAAGCCCAATCACAACTTCAAAGTACAATCACAACAAACACAATGAAACATCAATCACAACATCAAAGCCCAATCACAACAAACACAGACTCCAAGTATGAAATCACACACAATATCTAACACCAGCAACCACAATCAACACACTCACAAACATATCTAACAAGACTCTGTCAGGCAGGGAAGTGACATCTTTTAAGGTTTGATGAAACACAAACAAAGGTTGTACACACTTACTAGTGGACCTGGTCGTCCAGTCAGTCCTAGTGGTCCAGGTGGCCCTTTCAAAGACAGCTGCAGAAACATCAGGGGTAATACAGCTTTAAGACACAAGTCACATTTGAAAACATCTGTATTATGAAGACATGTTGAGTTTTGGAGAATTAAGAATTACTGCAGGACCAGGAATAAAATAATTGTTGAGTTAGAAGAGAGTTTGTGAAGTGTCTTACCTTTGTGTGCTGTAGGATTGCTTGAGCTTGGGCTTCTTGAGATGATATGACTGGACCTTTACTAGCATCACCACCAAACTGAAACTGATTCACACAAACACACAGACAGACAGACTTTACTGTGAGTGGCACATGTGCACTCTATCATCTCTGGAGATGTGGCTCACTATATTCATTCCACCAAACGATTCCCTTAACAAAACTTGCTTGTACAAGAGCAGAAATCATTTAAAGTAATTAACTTGATTGACAGTAAACAGATTGACAGTTAAACACACCGGCAACATAAGCAAAGTGCCTGGGGGACCAGGTATCCCATCAGCCCCTGCAAGTCCTGGACGTCCTTCAGGGCCCTGACATAATGATACAGCAAAGACATGCTTGTAATATTTGTCATGTCTCTGATGATGTGTGTGTGTTCACGTGTCTTACCAAGTCTCCTGGATCCCCGATTGGTCCTGGAGACCCCATTGGACCGGGTTCACCCGGCTCACCCTGTAGAAGACCCAAGATACACAGGCCGATAAGAAATCAGCAGAGTCAGTGTAAAACATGGACATTATAGACTGACAGCAGGTGAGATTACCTCAGGACCAGGTAGGCCAGGAGGTCCTGCAATCAGAGTGCCCTTCACGTCACCAGAGAGAAAATTAAATCACACCATTTTGTCAGCCAGTGATGTTTATAATCACACAGTTGATATCAGTTGTGTTTGCAGAGAAAGTCATGAGTCTGAAGACATTTTTATTTATTGAAATGTGATGACTCGCTAATACAAAGAGCCAGACACTGATCACTGATCATTCCTTATAAAGAAATATTACAGTCTAATAAAACTTTAGCTCTACAGACAGACTCTTCTACATTCTGTTCAACATAAAAAAAACAACATCCCTCAGCATTTAAAAACAGGTAGAAATCATGTTTAATGTAAGTGTACAATAATGTTCAGTAGTGTATATCACAGGCACTTTAAAGCAACAATTTATACAGAAAAATCTTCCAAAAGTTCATCCACTTAGCACAGCAATCTAACCCCAAAACAAAGTTACAGCTCAAAAAACAAATAATTGTTCAGAACAATTACAAGAAATGATTTGTGTGTCACCTCTCCTAATACTGCCGGTTCTCCCTTCTGGCCTTTCTCTGGACCAACTGTAGACTGACATTAGAAGAACAGACAAACATCTCAGTGTGGGAAGAACCAGCAAATCCAGCAATCAGATGAATGGGAGAGAGAGAGAGAGAGAGACATTACCTGTCCATTGTAGATCTGCTCCTCTCTCTCTGCTGGCCGATAATCATATGTGTCATACTCATGATACTCTGTGTATTCCTTAAAATACTCTGTATCATTCTCATGATCATCATACTCCACAACCTGAGTTACACACACGAAACACACACACACAGAATTACACGAAACACACACACAGAATTACACGAAACACACACACAGAATTACACGAAACACACACACAGAATTACACGAAA
>JAZGTI010008991.1:7276-19407 GCA_036877585.1 Botia kubotai | reverse complement strand
TAACAACGCCAAGGTCATGGGTTCGATCCCAGGGATTGCACATACTCAGAAACAATGTATAGTATAATGCAATGTAAGTCGCTTTGGATAAAAGTAATCTATTGATATTCTTGGTCACTGTCACACAATTAGTATTAATAATCCCACCCTGTTGGTTGAGTAACAGATCTAGTTGTTCCCTCTTATGTCAAGTACAAATCTATCACCAATATTGTATAAAATTATACAATAAAAACATTTGTTAACCATTAAAAAATTCCAGTGTTACCCAATGTTAAATTCCTTTAGATTTCTGATATGTCTCGGGATTACAGGTAAACAACTAATTTATTTCATCATCAGCATAATTGTGAGATGACAATTATGTCAATCAATCATACACTTGCATCAATCAGTCAATCATACACTTGCATATAAAAATAAAAACAACTCATGACACCATACAAAGAAATCTTTCAGGCTTTCATTTCAAACCCAGGCAGACGTAGCGATGTGTGAGGTTAACAGTAAACCCAAGCTCTCTCACCTTCAGCTTGAACTCAAGCTGGGGCAGGACAGACAGCAGTAGATGACTGTCGATGTTGTACAGTTCCAGGATCAGATCAAAGACATGTTCCGACAGATCACTGACTGACGTTTTCCCCAGCATCAGCACCTGGTTAAAAAACTAACACACACACACGTCCATCACTGTCTATTGATCTCCACAATAAGAGTCCCTTTAAAGGGCTACTTTGCCCAAAAATGACATTTCTTCCATCATTTACTTAACCTCATGTCGTTCCAAACCTGCGTGATTGTTTTTCTTCTGTGGAACATAAAAGAAGATATTTTAAGAAATGTCTCAGTGGTTTGTCAATGGGTGCCACTGTTGTTTGGTTACCAACAACAGTTTTACTTCGAACTCTTCACTTCTACTCAAAATCTTCTTTTGTTCCTCAGACCAGAAAAGTCATACAGGATTGGAATGACAAGACGGTGAGTAAATGATGGAAGAATTTTCATTTCTTCTCATATCCATTTGTCAGAAACTCGCAACAGATATTAGCTAGAAGACGACTGTATTAGATCAAAATGAAAAGTTCATGGGTGGGAGGGGCCGTAGGGCATCTTACTGACATGTAAACCAATCACATCCTTTCAGTAGCAACACTAAGGTCATGGGTTCAAATCCCAGCCAACACACAGATTTCAACTCTGCTGTAAATCACTTCGAATGAAAGCATCCGCAAAATGCATAAAAATAAATGCTGCACTGAAACCGAATATCAGAAATCAGGCCCCGATAGATCCCTCGCAGTTACTGAAAGACCTTTGCGTATATTCTCAATATCTCTGTCGTTTTAATGAGCACAGCAGGGAATAGAGTTCACAGCAGAACTGCACTGTTTCCTCCTCCGGGTGTCTCTGATGAATGTGTTTAAACTTCACATGCTGTTCCAGAGGAATACACCTGCTCTTCAGTAATACAGCAGGATGAGAGTCTTCCACAGGGAGTCGACATGGAGGTTCATTAGGGGTTACTCAAGGTTTAAACAAATGAAGAGACCTTTCGCATGTCTTTGTAAGTCAGCACGATCTTACCTGGCGGTGGGCCGTGTGTTCTGTGATAAAGGGACGGTAATAAATCACATTTGTACTCACGTTGGTGATGTAGGGCTCTATGGCTTGAGCYGTTCKCTTCAGCAGGGCTTTGGCCAAATCGTACGCCTGCTTGTTAAGATTCTGCGAAACAGAGGAAGATAAACCGATCCAAAAAGATGAAAATATATTTTAACAGCACCATCTGTGGATGAAATCTGTCAATAAGATCTGTCGATAACGTTCCCCCACCCAAAAAAACAAGTCAATCGCATATTACTTGAAATTATTTAAATTAAAGGAATAACACACACAACAACATGCTTAACTTTAATAATACAAATAATGGTAAGAGTGTCACAACAAGGTCTCATTTATTAACAATAGTTATTGTCTTAACTCGGTGTGCCTATAACTAATAATAAACAACTAACATTAACTAACATTAATCAATGGAAAGCGTCCACATTAATAGCCATGGCACAATACAAAAATGTGTGCGTGTTTGTGGAACCCTTCTTATCCAGCTGTAACAGTTCTCTGTACCTTGTGTGCAGGGACCAGGTTCACCAGCACAGTGTCCAGGAGCTCCTGTGAGACGGAGTCGCCCTCACACACGATTGAGCTCATGAGATCCACCATGTGCATGTGGACCTTCTGATTGTGCCCATTGCTAAGGAGAGAAACAGTAAACAAAAGCAACATCAGGAGTATGAGACAACAAACACAATGAGGCAGAAACACGTTCACGACTGAGTGAGCATGAGCAGCCGAGTTGAACGGCCCCCTCTATATGCACCCTACATAGTGCACATGCAATGAAGTGTTTCCATCTGGGATTAGCGCACATCATTGTCATGGGCGCGAATGCAGGAGGCTGACAGCTCATTAGCAGGGAACAAACAGGCTGCAGCTTCCCATTTCCATCTCAAACAGTAAAGCGAGAACGCGCTCTGCTGAATTATGACAGCCATTATGTCAAGATACGCAGCTGTGCGGCCTGACCGAGGGCCGGCGATACAACACTCATGTTTCATTTATAGAGCATGTTTCACAACGCGCTGCATTTTAAAGAAGCGTTACACAAAACATTGCAGTATTAACGTCTTAAATGTAATATATTCCTCAATTCGTTCATTACGACATTATACGTCATAAAAGCTGCAATAAAATGCGATTCGCCTCTCTACCGTCATCTCTGTTTGAAACATAAAATTGCACGTTACTTTACATACATTGTGTACGCTGAAGTCAAATGAAGCCAAACTGACATTTTCCAGGAAATCGAACCCGACAGCTCAAATTATAAACCATTATTTTAACTGTACTGTCGTGAATCAGGGTAAAATAAGGAGATTGTGTTTAACGCTGATCCGTCATGTACTTGCTCAATAATGGAAATGAAATTGGCACGGAAAAAAAAATCCCAGAAGGTTTCAGGAGGAAAAAGGACATCAGGAGAAACCGGGTTTGGCTGAGAACGGCAGTTATCCACTGGCTACACCGAGTGAACTCAGTGTCAAAGCTACTTAACTAGGTTTATTACAAGTACATTTTTAGTTTGGTACGATATATATCATGGGATTCCCAAGCCTGAACAGACAGACATAAACACACTCACTTGATCACTTGGAAGAGTGTTCTGTAGAGCTGAGTAAAGATCTCGTTGCTGTCCTCCAATTCAAAGCAGATGTTGTAGGACTTCACCCAGGCGATGTTCTGGAGAGCCAGGAGAAGACAAGGTCAGGTGAGTTTAAAATCTATGGGAAGAGCTCGCTGTGAATTGCATTGCTCGGGGGACGTACCTCCAGCAGGTAAAAATATCGATTAAACTGGGCGCTCTTGGTGTCCTCCAAGCCTTTCAGCTGGCGAGTTATGAACATGAAAATATCCTGAATGAAACAGAACGGCACAGAGCGAATTTAAAAAACGAAGCACCAGCGAAGGCAAGTCTCCACAGCGCATGTCTTATTTTCTCTGGAACTGCTCCAACTCTTGCTGTCTTTTGCTCAAGGTGAAGAAAAGCACACACATAGACAAACACAGACATCACCTTTAAAATATTCAGCGAGTTGTCGTTTATAGGAACCTCAGCAGATATGCCGAGCATTCAAATGCATTTCAGTTTTTTTGTTTCCCCTCCAGAAAATGAAATAACGGAAAACAGGATATTCCCTGCTCATCTGCAGTTATTTCCATGAAGAATCTCAATGTTCCCAAAGCAAAGAAACACTCCCACTCAAACAACTGACAAAAACTTGTCTGCAAAACGCTTTAGGGCTATGACATCACAATCGTGAGCACATTAACATATCAACACGTTTTAAAATATTCAGGTGGTCACATGACCTCAACACGTGGGGCTTATACACAACCCTTATGTATAATGAAACAGCTCGTATACAAAACGGCTCTTTCTATGACACTGACATGAGTGCAGTCTTCATATAATAGAAATGTATTTTACGTTTATATTATGTAAAATATCATTCATTTCTTCGAAGTAAACTAATGCTGCCAAAGCTACCACTGAGCGATTCGGTTTCGACGTTACAAACAAACCCAACGGCACTGTAAAGCTAGCCTAGGCTAACTGTTTCCACGGCAATAAGATATATACATTTATGGCTCATCAAGGAGTTTATGTAAACTAAATTCTAACCTTTAGTTTATCAGGCGATGTGTATGGAGCCTCAGGGGCGTAGATGCGAAAGATATCAGCCAGACAGCAGGCCACAAGCAGCCTGACATCTTTGTCTGGATGTTTAAGGAAAAAATCTGAGGCGAGGTGCAAAGCCAAGTTCAGATAGAGCTCCTTCTCCTCCTCTGAGTCCTGGTCCATGTCCATGAAGGTCTTCACCACCATCTGAGGTTCAGAAGAGAGCAGTGAGCCAACCACACGTCCATCCAACAGTGTGATGCAAGACAGACATCACAGCAAACACACCTTCACTTGGCAATCTTATTAAAAAATAGATGCTACAAAACATCTTAAAGTACGAGCCAGGAGAAAGAATTTCATTCTGCTTTACATAGTGATTGAGGTTTCAAGAAGAACAATTCTCAGCATGAGAAGATTTGCACCACCCACAGCTGCTAACAGATGGTTCCTCACCTTCAGTCTCCGCACCATCTCCTCTTTGGAGATCTTCTCGGAGATCTCCTTCACCCCCGGCGGGTAGGTGATCTTGCCATCCGTGGCTCGGTTCTTGGAGTGAGCCATGCTCTCCGATCAGTGCTCGCTGCTAACACACCACAGAAACATCAGCAACAACACACACAACCAACAGGGAATTTCCATCAATGACTCTTTCAGAAAAGAACGCGCCATTAATAAAATGACCCAATAAATTCTTAATGCGGCTTTCACTCAGACTACACCCAAACACACTGAAGTTCTGTTTGCTTTTGGAAAATTACAGGATGGTGGTCCAAAACCTCACCTCCTGCTGACGGCACTAAAAAAACATTTTGGATGAAGCAATCGCACGCATTACATTACTGCACAACTCACCAAATCTAATGAAATGTTAGGAAAAGCTGTGCCTTCGATTCCGGTTGACATGCACACGGAGTTTGCAGATTAACAAGCTAAACATACACCCACATAAATTACAATATCTCAAGCACACTCGTTTAAACAGACAAGCAAACAACTCAAATGCAAATAACTGCATTAGAAGTGACATGCGCGTTACTCAAGAGCAATCTGTTAAATTATAACATAATTCCATTATGCCTAATAGAATTAAAGAGATCAAGTATTCAGTAATATAGACTTACAGACCACATGAAATGCCATGAATAAAGTTGTCAAGTATTAACATATTATCTACTTGAGCAGGAAGCAGAACACATGTTACTAACTGCCTAAATGTACATGCACATACAGTACGGCAGGGTCAAGCATACAGTACGGCAGGGTCACGCATACAGTACAGCAGGGTCACGCATACAGTACAGCAGGGTCACGCATACAGTACAGCAGGGTCACGCATACAGTACAGCAGGGTCACGCATAGGGCAATTTGTTCTTTTTTTAAGCCATAGGCTATAATTTGCTACTCTTTAATGCTAGTAGGCAGGTGGTATTACAAAGAGGTACATTTTCATTTTTGCATTTGTCTCCAGAAAAGAAACCATGCATTTTAAATGAATATATCTTAACTTGTCAACTAGGAGTACCCTAAGACACAGTTACCCTCAAATCTAACAGACATGGACTAAAATCCACAAAACTCCAATAACAACTTCATAGAATCACAGGGCAAATTAATACACAATGCTGGAGTTAAAATGCAAATAATTGCATTACATTATGATGTTGTGCATGAGTTCTGAAATCAACTCATGTAATTATAACAGCACAATGACGCCCACTATCAGGATGGAGGGCAAAAATATGAATAATGCAAACAGAGGTAAATAGCTGTCACTTCTGAGCCGTGCTTAACACTCACTGCAAACACAACACAACGCACATAAACACCAGCACGCGTGCAATCAGTAAACCACACAACACATTCCCAGACTGCATCGATTCTGCAGGAGAAAACAACTTACAGAACAACAGCAGGTTGACTTTCTCAAACAGATGCTCCGCTGACGTCTTTGCGCTCCTTTATGAATCCTACATCCACAACCAAACCAAAACAGCCTCAACTAAACAGCAGCCGTCGTTTCATTCATCCAAACCCACAGAAACCTCAATTAAACTGTTATTGGACCCCTTAGGAGGGCTGAATACAAGATATAAATTTCAGCTCGCTTGAGCCCATGTGTCCGATGCACAAGAGCACCTCCGATCTCAGCGTAACTAAAACAGACCGTAGGAATATTGGAGCAGGGTGATCTGATCCAGCACGATCCGTGAATCGGACGCGTGTTTATAATCATGCACAAACGATTTGGCGGTTGTTCACTTACACACAGCTAAGCTAAGCTAACAGAGCTAAAACCCAAACACACACATACGCTCAAATACACACATGCACACACACACACGCACGAGGATCGTGAAAGCGCACGGCCTTCTTTGTAACGTAAACGGCCGCGATCGCACGTGTTACGTGCAAAACAATTGCCAAAAGCAACATGATAAATTTAAGGGAAAAATTTGAGGGGCAAAACAGAGAGTCAGACGTCCTCGCACGGGTTACGAGAAGAATAGACAGACCCCGGAAAGCTTAAAGCACAACCGAAAGACAACAAAAATGTGCATCTGCTAGCGAAAGACAGCGCATGCACACGCCAAACGTTTTGGTTACGCTCCGAAAACGTCAAATGTAAATAAATGTGTACCTGTAAGTGAAAAGTGCCTCTCCTCTATCTTCTGCCACCACTGTGATTCTCCTGTCGGCTTCAAAATGGCGCCAATTTGTCCCTGTCTGCACCAGAGCTGCACGGAGTCTCTACCGCCCTCCTCCAGCGCTGCTTATTTATTTATAGACATTATTTGGATGCCTTTGTCGGTAAAGGTGATTTAGGTTAGTAAAAATAAATCATTTGCAATAGCAGGAATGTAAATAAACAGTGAATAAACGAGCGTTTAGGAGCGTTCAGTCACACCAGCAGGTCTGAGTGTGTGGTGTGACGGCGACATCTACAGGCCGTGACGTGTATGACAGCGCGTCTCCGCCTTCCGTTCAGTTCAATGCGAAATTATTTTTAATTTCTGTATTTCTATATTTTTATTCTCTTCACAATTTTTACGTTGTTGCAAAGCACCTTTACATAAACAAACCGCCGAGAATAGAAATGACGAATGATAGAACAGATGGTTTATGAGTTCATATCGAGGTACAAATGGACGTATTGATTGTTTTATTTGAACAAAGATTTTATTTCCATCGTATCAAAACAAGTCCAGCCACAATGTACAAAAATAAACATTTTAAAAAACTTGGTCTTGTTCAGTAAATGATATTTACACATTGTGTATCAAGCCTGAGCAGATAAACTACATTAGGAAAATGTAAACTTTAAGATGTAGTTAGAAATACACAAATCTAATGCAGCTAGTGTACAATCTGACATGAAAATCTTTCATGCTGGTAATCTTAAAATTTTTCATGAATTAAATGTGCAAAAATTTCCAATGATCAAATGTCTGTAATAGGTATAATGGTCTCATCTCCCCACAGGACCAGACTTGTGTAAATGTGGTTTATTCGGGTCTGATACCTTCAGATACTTTTAATAAACTGACTGTTTAAATGACTATATCACAATAAACAATAAAACATGTCACATTTTAAAATGTTTCAAAAGAAAGTGATGTTTTTTTTTAAAAAACCTTCGTTGAACATCGCCACAGTCAATTAGACACGTTTGTGTAATTAAAAAAAACGAAACACTGGTTTAAAAAGAACCCTTTCAAACTCTGAAAGTCGACAGCTACATGTAATGAGTTCTGTTAATGTGCTCTGCTTTTGTGAGGCTCTACAGAATTCAGCACCACGTCCACACTCACGGGCCACTCGAAGCGATCCAACATCTTTGCTATTGATTCTTGAGGGACTCCATGTTTATTCCTCCTGTGGATTCATTAACCAGGTAAATCAATCACCAGGAGATCCGAGATCACTGATATAGAGGGTTAAAACTACGTATATTTATGACACAAAAATACAGGAAATAGATTGACGCGGTGAGCTTTCCATGCACTAAACTTTCCCCCAGTTTCAATTCACACGGTCTGATTCGATTCTGGCATTTCATCTACGCTGGCTCACATCAAACATCAAAGAATCTTGATCCAGATTCAAGTTCAGATGTTTATTTATTTAATAAATGAACACATTTATTCTGAACGTCTCTGAACCATAAACGTCGATCTAAAGACGTTTTCATCCAGCGGTTAAAAGACAGTCAGTGTGTCTCAGAAATATGAACAGACTCACTTTTCTAGCTGGACAGGATCATATTTCCAGCTGGTTTCTGGCTCGTGAAAGTCCACTTTGTATCCATTCCTAAGAGCCTGAGCGAATGAAAACAAACAAACAAACAACGTGTTGCTAATAAATAAGCAGATATCATTCAAATATACTATTTAAACTGACTAACAGGACACTAATAGCGGGAAAACATCACATAACGCATCATCTCTGGATGGCGACGCATGATAATGTTCTGAAGCGCTAATGAAAATTTCCACAAGTTTCCTACAGCCAGATTTGCCTCGTTTGGAACATTTGTTACTCTGATTTAAACTCACCATTTGAACATACGGCTTCATCTCCCAGGCTTTAACATTTGTGTTGTCGATGATAATAGGTGAGCGGCCCTCTGACATCGCGTGTTCAGCTTTCAAATGATGAAACAACATAAACAAACTGACCATTAATGAAACTGCCTTACCAATTCCATTTACTGAGCATTTACATTTTAATGGTATTAAAACTTTTAAATTTGCGTGTAAAAATAAGATGATGATACATCTTTTGAGAGTTTTAGCACATCTGTCCTCACCTCTCTTCTGATTCCAGTCGTGAGCGTCCGCAAGCAGAGTGCCATCAAATACATACGTGTTGTCTTGGAAAAAATAGTCATCTGTACTCAGTATTGTTCCATTGGGGTCACTGGCCATGAGTTCTCTGATGGAGAATATTATTATTATTAAAACATGTCAAGCCTAAATCACTGTATAAAGTAAAATACAAAACTGCTGCAGGTTCGATTTAATTTTATTGAATTCTAAACTGTCGTCTCCTGTTTGATTAAGTGCTGAGAAAACAATGCATCCAACGTCTGTTTCGGTTGTTCTCTAGAAATGCATTTTTTTCACAGTTACACTAACAACTCACCTGGCCAGAGTGGATTTTCCAGAGCCTGGAAGACCCCTCAATAATATGAGATACAGATCACTGTTATAATGATAATGATGATGATGATGATGAAGGTATTGGTCTTCTCTATGGTCATACTGTTGTTCTGGGTTTTCCTGCCAGTGTGACGGAGGTTTAATATGATCTTCAGAGAATTCAGAGTAGCCACATGACCCAGAGTGACCCCTGCCATAATCAGACCATTTATCTGGGGGTAACTGTGTCCTTTCCCACGGGGCCCAGTTTCTGTCGTCTGTATGACCGTGGAAGGTCTGCTGAGGTCTCACATCTGAAGGATACATGGGGCTTCCAGATGATGGTGGAGGAAAGTGTCGGAGCTCTGAGTTTGGTGGACCCTGAGGAACCCATGGTGGAGGAGGATACCATGGATCGAAATGTCCCTTTTGGCCAAAGTTTTCCATGCCGCATTGTGCGCGAGGTCTCCATCTATTTCGATCTCCATATTGCCACTGTTGTCCACTGCGTTGTCGTGGATCTGGATAGGGCCTGTAGGCTCTGCTGTGATCAGTTACGACAGCAGGGCTGGCTGTTTTCGGTGGTGGGTCACTCTCTGACTTGCGGGATACATCTTGACCCTGTTCAACATGGTTAAGACCATCAACAGTGTCGCTGTGGTCAACCTCCTCAAGCTCTTTGTAAAACTCACTAAGTTCCTGCTCGATGGATGGGCGACACGCAGGTCCAATGAATGAAGTACTGGTGATACCCAAATCCTTTATGACGCGCTCCCTGTCTTCAGTAGAACAAGTGTCTGAAATGGTATGACCATGTGTCTGATTTACGGATATTTCATCCACCGATGCCTCTGTGCCAGCAGATGGTTTGGGTTTTCTTGTGCTTGCGTGCGCTTCTTCTACATTTCCGCCCTCAGGGGGAGAAGTAGATTCATTACCATTGACATTGGGCATCTATAATGGAAAACACACGTATTTACACTTACAAAATCACATGACAATCGCTAAAATACAGGAGCAACGTTTAAAGATATACTCGCTACCTCTTGCCATGCGCGCCGCGTTATAAAGGCACAAGAACAGTGTAACTAGTAAGTGTTTAATTATTTATTGAACGGATTTTTAATAGTCTCAAACAGTAAAAAAAATGGTCCAATAAAACTTACTGGATGTGTTAAAAACAAAGCTAAATTACGGCGTTAATTGCATGTTTCGATTTTCGTTTTCGACCGAGTGTGGCAGAGACAACAGACGAGACGACACCACACCAGGAAGTACCAGACTTCAAAATAAAAGCATATTTTTAAAATAATAAAAATAATAATAAATAAATTGTGATGTGGAGATGTGGATCTCTCTCTGTGAAATCTCTTCATGCTGTTTATTCCTATACAATATGTGGTATTGCATGATGATAAAATATTATTTGAACTCTTTTTAAATTATTATTTGAACTCTTATTATTTAAACTTTATAAATAACTTTGGCTTTGTTGAGTTGAACTATATTAATTTGCATTATCTAGCGGCACTTAAAGTTTAAGTCTAAGAAGTGTGGAAAGTCACAATTTTCAAGACATTAAATCAGCATTATAAACGATTTCTTTTAATAACATATTAAAAGAATAATTTAATAACATTAAATTGACTGAGACACATCTCAGTCTTTTAATAACATATTAAAAGACTGAGATATTTTGCAAAATTCCCAGTTCTGATTGGTAGCACCCCAGACACAAACTGTATGTACACACAGTGGCTGTATGTGGGTTTTCACCAAAATCCTCTATAAACATCAGGGGCAGCCAAAGATCATGAATGCTGGCAGTGATTCAGTGCAGCTTCTGTTGGCAGTGTCTCATCTCTCTGCCACAGGCATCTGTTCTAATCATAGATTGCCGTACCAGCAATACGGTCAGATGCTGGGAAGCAGAAACAAACCACGTCCTTCGTACGACCCAGAACCATGAACGAACAAACAGTTTACGGTTAACGTGTTTATTAGTCATGACAGTAACAGACACCTCCTTTAGTAGCATTTGTGCATTACAAATACAAAAATCACCTTATATTCCTTCTTAAACATACAGAATAATTAATAGTGGAAACATGCTACATTTGTTTTGATTGTGTTTATTTAGTTTAAGTGGTACTAGAGAGGCCTTTACACATTTATGTACATTTACAATTATTTTTATCTGTATTTGTTAGCCTCCCACATTTACAAAATCTTATAGAAGTTTATTTGACCAAAACATCCCAAACATGATTCCAGAATCATGATCTATAAATAAATGAATAAAGACACAACAGACTGTTTATCTACTGATTCTCCAGCTCAGTACAGTAGAGTGTCATGAATGAATGTTAGTTTTCACAGCAGTTGAGTGACAGCTCATGAGGTTTCAGCAGTTGAGTGACAGCTCATGAGGTTTCAGCAGTTGAGTGACAGCTCATGAGGTTTCAGCAGTTGAGTGACAGCTCATGAGGTTTCAGCAGTTGAGTGACAGCTCATGAGGTTTCAGCAGCTGAGTGACAGCTCATGAGGTTTCAGCAGCTGAGTGACAGCTCATGAGGTTTCAGCAGTTGAGGACTGAATTGGCCCTCATGATGCGCATGACCTTCCGTGAGCTGTAGCTGTATTCAAACTGCAAGTTCTCGTGATAGAAGTACAAATATCCTGTAAAAAAAAGGGAAAACCACAATTAAGTCAAGAATTTATCCCTTGGAATGTCAAATAATAAATGTAC
>JAZGTI010008990.1:330-19409 GCA_036877585.1 Botia kubotai | reverse complement strand
GGCAGCATATGTCAGGCCTAACACACAGTAAATCTGTCTGCAAGAGTGAAGGCTTCTGTGAGTAACGCATATCATGTCTTTACCACATAGTCTGCTCAGAGGCATGAAGGCCCAGCTCCTCCTGCTGCGAGACTGAATGAGTCATGTCATCTCATGAAATATTGAAGCTGTACATCCAGCAACATAAAGGATTTAAGATCCATCAGCCTACGGTTACTGCAACGTTTCTTGTTGTTGTTGGTGCCTAACATCTGCATAACAGGGAAGCAGGTAAAAAAAGAGAGAGAGAAAGGTAGAGTGAGAGGAGGGAACTGTGATATTCACAGATATTGTTTAATACAGAGATGTTGCGGGATATGCAACTGCATAGAGGCCCGAGTGGCCTGCTGAATAATCTGTTATAAACACATACGAGATATCGCGTTGAATATGAAATGTTATTAAGTTATTATGTTATCATGTTTCATATTTATTTCTCTAGAGGATGAACAGTCAAGGCACTGGAGTGTTCCAAGCTAAAATTGAGATGTGTAGAAATATTACACCATATTACACGCAAATCACAAAATTCATAAAAATCCTATTAAGAATTGTCTTAAGTGTACCAATACAATATTAAACGCAATATATTTGGTAAGTCCCGGTCAATTAAAAAAGAATACATATCTTTATTGATGTCACAAATGTGATTATATTTATTGAATGGATATGCACTGACGTCAGCAAATCTGAAGCAATTAAATGAACGTTATATACACTGCAAATTACTGAGCCTGTATATATTGCTGTTAAAATTACAGAGCTACGTTATCAGCAAAGCTTATGTATACATCTGAGGAATCCACCATTCTGCATGAGAAGCAATGGAGGAGTTGAAGGCATGTTTTCTGGTAAAGACAAAAAAAGACTTAAAGCAGAGCCAAGTATTGTCAATACAACAGCAGAAATGTAGAAGAGATTTAAGAGAAAAACAAGAGCGTAAGTAAACAATAACTTCAAAGAACAGTTCACAAAATAACTGAAAATTGTCATTATATACAAATCGCACAGACTGTTTTTATGAGGCGTAATGATTCTTCAAAACTTTTTCCACAGAATACTTCCATAGAAAAAACAACAGCATACAGGCTTAAAACAAAATGAGGATACATAAGTAAATAGGGTCAGAGGTTTCTATACATACATACATATACGTATATATATATAATATGTATAGTTCAGTCTATACCTTACAAAAAACTATTAAGCTATTGTATTACTTTAGGACACTTTGAGTATTGCACGTATAAGAGTCATATGGACAAATGTAATCTTTTCATGGTCGATGAGGACAGAATCTTCACTGTGGGTGAGCTATGCCTTTAAATTTCAGCTATATTTCTATTGTATCCCTTCAGAAGACCTTGAGTATAGCACAGGAGACACGTGGACTCTTGTAATGGTAATTTTTATGGTAGATGATGACAGAATTGTCACTGTTGGTGATCTGTTTCTATAAATTTCGATCTATACTTTACATAAAGCTATTGTATTACTTAAGACTTGAGTATAGCACAGAAGTCACATTATCTTATTTAATGATACTTTTATGGTATTTAATGACAGAACATTGTGGAGTATTTCTTTTACAAACGCACAGTACAATGTCCAACATTCTCTAGCTCCACCAATGACAGCTTACTGCAGCGGCCCCTGACAGTTAGTTTCCCCATACGCTCCATGTGTATTCACTGGGCAGAATCTTAATAATAGCAGAGATGAAAAGAAATAATTGCACATGGCTGCACAAGAATCTCCAAACCGTGACTGTAATGGCAGCCGGCCTTTTTGTCTGCGGCTGGTGCCGCCTGTTCCATATTCACCCCCTCTATTCTACTGTGTCTTCACTGCATAGCCTTCTGCATGATGACGAGAGAGTCATTTTTACTTGGGGCTATTCTCTCCCTCTCTCAGACAGACTCAGATGTATGCGTCCCACTCAGCCAGGCTCATTTTCAGATGCTGTTTGTGTTTGTGAGCACGAGGGCTGA
The DNA here is from genome assembly GCA_036877585.1 of Botia kubotai. Lineage (NCBI taxonomy): Eukaryota > Metazoa > Chordata > Actinopteri > Cypriniformes > Botiidae > Botia > Botia kubotai. The sequence goes on along the minus strand of JAZGTI010008990.1, from coordinate 17,379 downwards.
GGGGTCTGATAAGGAGCAGAGACGAGGGCCTTTGAGTCGACGCTCTTCGGGCTCCCTCACGCTCACGCTCTCAAACAGCCTCTCTGAGCCTGCAGTGCTGGACCTCCAGGGATGATCTGTATGTAACAGCTAAAGCCGCTCTTGAGGTTTATCGCTCTGTTTACTCTAATCAGTCAGCTCGGCAGCCATTACGGAGCAGCACTCCACACACATCTCAGACGCTCTGAGTGGAGGTGAAAGGTTTAATTAAAGCACGTGTGTCACTTCCACATTCACCATTCACTTCTACTAGAATTTTTCCTTTAAAGTGTCTTTTTATCTGGCTTTATTTTTCTCTCAGATTCCCTCCATGTTTTAATACTCTCTCTCTCTCTCTCTCTCTCTCTCTTACTCTCTCTCTTCATTCATCATCTGACTTGAGAAATTACACCTGCTCTGAGGTCTGAAACATCCATGCGTGGGCGTGATGAAAACGTTGGCGGCGTGAATTGTTTGCAGTGAGGAAAGTGATTTGGGCTCGTGACAGACAGGAAGTTCTTCCTGAGATTTTCAGTGAGAGGAAGTCACATTTTGAAAAGCCACTTGTGTGTTGTTGCTTGAGTATACTTGAGCCACGAGTATTTACGCTCCTGAATAAATATAGTTAGTTATATAACAGAATCAGCTATAGGCCCTCTCTGAGGAACGGATTTAATTAAAGGAGCATATTTCCTTTCACTGAATGCTGTTGAATCAATGTATTTTGTACAAAAATAAAATGTAAATAAAGTTTGTTTTGGTTAAAAAATACATATACAGCAACTAAAGAGCATACAATGCCCCAGTTTGGAGAAATAAAAGAGTATTGACATGTGAATGTATAAAGATATGAAAAATCACATAAACCAAACCCATTGTTTTGATCACGTCTGCTGCCCACTGCCAATTTCAGTGGCGCATTCAATGTTTGCAAGCTGGATGAGCCTGGTGGCATTGATGGCATTGCCTTGGTACAATTCTCAGAGGGCTTCAATCAAATATCACTTTACAATCACGAAAAACAAGAACAGGTGGAAAGCAGGAACAGAAATTAAAAGTGTTTTTTCCTCATCAATCTCCATCTGTCCTTGCGTTTAGAACAACAGGCAGTAACAGGAATAATGAAGTGTGGTTTACTGTGCAGTAATGCAGTGCTACAGGTCTGGTGAATGGAGAAGCTGTTAGCAAAAATCAATAAAATGGCAAAGTAACAAAGAAAGCATTAAGATATTGACTGCTTTTACATAAAATGCATAAGAGCACAGAAACAAACTCACCACAAACTAAAGTGTTTACCTCACTTTGGTACTTTTTACTCTGTTTACTCTGTTTTACTCTGTCATTGTTTTTGCTTTATTTGCATAGTCGCTTTTGTATTACAAATTTGCAAAAAGTTGAATGTTTCTTCATATATGTATTCTTCACATTAGTGCCTAATGTATTACAGTATTAGTTTATGCTACAGCAAATGCACAAAATTAGCATTTTCTTAATCCATATTTGACTTTTCTCAGTAGAACATATTTAAACATCACAGCATGATGCTTGTACTTTCAAAATTGCGTAAGATAATAAGACTTAACTCAAGACATATTATCTAAAATCAACTTTATTTTTCTTACTCCATTAGCAAACATTGTTTTTTCTTGTTTTGGACATAAAAATAAACTTCATTTGGTTAGATATGCTTAAAGGAAGAAATAAACTTGAGATACTTTCCAAAAACAAGTATTAAAAACAAGTCTTAATATGCAATGCAATTTTATTTTATGTGTTTTTTTTCTCATTTTTAGGACACAAAAAAGATTTAACATTAAGATAAATAAACATTTTTGGCAGTGTATTTGGTTTTAAGTATTTCTGGATATAAAAAGTTCCATCCACATTCCAACACAAGATTAAGCAGAAAAAAACAGCAAATACTGCCATGTTGTGGGCTGCAAACTTTAAATACAACTGTGGAAAATGAGCTAATGTAAAACAGCGCCACATGGCTGGGCTGCCATGGCAGACTATTAATCCTTCACATTGACTGCAGGATGAAGCTCAGATCATCTCCCAGAGTGCTTGTAATCTTAAATGTCCTCCAGCCCCCCCGTGCCTCGCTTTGATCGTGGGACAAAGAGTCAGCCTCTGTGAGTGCAGAAATAAAAATGAGGCACATAGCAATATACAGTTGCCCAAGGCAACCAGTGCACTTTGAAGGCGATTGCTAAATTTGTGCTTCTACTGGGTCTGACGGAAAAGAGAGCGAGAAAGAAAAAAAAGAGTAAGTTAAAGGAGTGAGACGAAAGTAGTGCAAAGGAGAAAAAGGGAGAAAACATGTCACAATAATTCTGCTGGTCTCACTGACAAACAGTCAGGGGTGAATACACCAAACAGCCGCAAAACTTTTGTTGCACAAATTTTTTTTTTCATTTACATCCAGTTTAAGGGCTCAGATTAACTTTGTTTTCTGTGTGTTGTCACAACTTGTGCAAGTCTCTTGAAGTATACTCCGTTGATTGAGCATGGACGTGTTAGACGCATGCGTACTATGGCTTTCAATCGTTGAATAGTCAACATTACACTTGTAGTGAAAATGCTCAAACGAAAAAGTACCACTTACTCACCTGTCAATCAACCACTGTTCTACCCTGAAACAAATGTTTATTGTTTGCTTTAAGTGAAAATAACCGTTTGATTAAAACTGTACATATTAACTTATGCACACATACATGCACAGCATGTAAACAACTTTTTTAGTATGTCAAAAGTTTTTAGGTGTGTAAAATGTGTTGGTAACGATGAAATCAGTTAGTTGTCACAGGAAATACATTTGAGACACCTTACAACCAGGTGTAAATGACTTCTGATTGGATCATTTGAAATGCAGCTTAACCCCAAGTGTAAACAGGGTCTAAGTGTGTGTATGTGTGTGTGTTTGTGTAAATGTATGGACGAGAGGGGGACAAGTACGAGCAGTACCGTTCTCTTTTCTCTGCTGGCCCCAAATCAAACACAACACATTCATCCTGGTACTGCCTGACTACGCCATCATGCATCAAGCACAGCAATACACAAATCTGCTGTCAACGTTGCCTTTCAAATGAAGATGTAACCCAAAGGTGAAAAATTGAGCTTTCAAGATGCAGCTTTTTTAATCCGTCGCCAAATCAGCCTTAGCAGCCTCTATAGAGACATGAGACACCTCCCCTGATCCAGGATCAGATAGATTGGCAACTGCGGCATCTCTGACAAGCCCCATAATCCATCAGTCCTTGTTACACCACCTGTATTCATCAAGACAAGTCGAAAATGAGAGATCTGTACAGCAGTGTTGGAACAGTCACTGAACATTTGTCACTCTGTCATTTAAAAAATGGCATTCTTTGTTTATTTTTGGAAATAGATTAAATTACATTGTATCTGTGTGAGATGGATGCCTGCTTCTGTAAAGCCAATTGATAACTCTGTTCTTCCACAGGCTGCCAGAAATGCTAAATCAATTTACTGCAAACGCTGCCGCATCAAAACAAAACATTATCAGAAGTCTCTGCCAGCCAGTTCTGTTCCGGACCCTGTTTTTGGTGGCCATACATCATAATCTTTAAAATCCATTTTCCTGTTGATTTCAATATTGATTTGCTCCTAGAATTTGTTTCAAAATTGTGCTGGTGCTGATTTGTTTTTGTTCAACAACATGAACATCCAGCAGCTTCAAAGCAACAAAAGGTTATGGACTTTATTTTAGTGTAGTCAGATTAGACACCATATTTTTCATGGCCTGTGAGGTTGCACAACACATGCAGTTAACAATAACAATTACTCAAAAAAACAAGAACCTAATAGCGTTACTAAACAATGAATTACTCAGTGAAGTGGTTCATTAGCAGACAGTAGTTGAACAGTGACGGTCAAGTCAGTCTTTTTTAATGCAGTGAAGAAGAGAAGCTGCAATAGAGAAAGAAAAGGATATGATGTCAATTTGTATTATCATCTCTATATCTGTACAAAAGGCAAACATCTCTCTATTGCATCGGAAGGTCGGCACGCAATGGTTGATGATCTGTGCAAACTCATAATAGCGGCGCTGTCCTCTTGGCAGTTCTGAAATGGGCTCTGTGTGTTTGCATGCAGTGCTGTTACTGTTGTGCTGAATGGCTACAAAATATTTCAGCTGCCAGAGATGAGATGCTTTGACTCTGTGTTGCCACATGTGTATCTGTGTGTGCATGCATGTGTGTGTATGCCCAAGTGTTTGGTTTGTTAATTTAGCTTTAAAATGATCAGTCAAAAGACCACTCCCAAGTTATTTAATTACTTGTGACACATAATGGAGCACTGAATTAAGTTAATTATCAACTTTGTCTCAGATGTGTCTCCTAAATGAGACATTTTGTGACATGCAGAAAATGTATAAAGCTATAAAATAAATCAGGATAGCATAGCTATAGCTTAGATCATTCTGTCTTAAAAGAATTTGATGGGGGGAAATTTTGGAGAAAATATTTTACAGGAGAAAAATTTGAAAAAAAAGTCTCATTTTGCTCTCCATGTAATCTCACTATTCTCTAGGAACTGAGATAGCATATCTTAGACCATTCTGCCTTGAAAGAACTTGAAGCAAATTCTTGACTTTGTATTGCAAACATTAGGTTTCTTTGCTAATCTTAGCACTCCAGGAGACATGTGAGACTATTGAGTCTTTTTCTCAGGAGAAACATTTGAGAAGCAAAAGACTTGAGCAAGTCTCATTGCTCTCAAGGACAAGCAACTGAGTTATTTAAGAGCTTTAATCTGTAAATTTTTTCACTGTAGGCATTCTGCTTGGTTTAAGATACGCATAGGTAGAATGAAGGAACTTTAAAATAACTTTTTTCTCATTGGAGTTCTCTGAACCCAGTACACTACACAGAAATGGTCAAGACCAAAGTCTAAAAATACAGACCAGAAAAGGTCAAAGACACAACTGGAGGTATTTCCAACCATGACTAAAAACTACACAGCTGTTGTCATAGAGACTAGCAGTCTAACAAGCCTAAAACAGGCTTCTTAGAAATTGCTCTATAAACAGGTTGATATAGGTAACCATCAAGACCCACACAGCAATCTGTTAGCAGCACTGGAGTGATCGATACGCTAACAGAGCTGAGAAGAGGCATAGCATCCAACAAGACAAAGTGTTCAGTCTGTGATCAACAGACAGAGTGCAACTGTGGTGCAGAGATTCAAAAAAAAGAGGGGGAGGCAGAGCTGTGTGTGGGTGTGAACGGAGATTCAGAAAATGGCTTTTGAATTCACCTGCTCAGTGCAAACCTCTTTGTTCACAGCTCTGGTTCCTCTTGTACATTTTCTTCCAGAATAAGTTTGTGCACATTGTCATCTGCATCTGTCTGCACTGTTTGAGACAGAGTTAAATACAGGTTTCTGCACCACATCCGCAAACATACTTAATAATGTGAAAAATAATGACCATTTTCATAAGGTTTCTGAACACTCCCCCTGTCGGCCATTGGTCAGATAAACAGCTCCTTTCTAAACTGCTATGCTGGGCCAAATGAGAAGCTCAGACATATAAAGCAATGCTTTTAAAGGCCAATTTATACTTCTGAAAAATCAGTTGACTGCATAATAAGATGGAAAAAGAGATTTTAAGTATTTAAACTTTGAAAAAGAGCACATGAAATCAAAATGACTCTATTTACTTTTTTAAAGCTCATTTCTGGTCCTATTGTATGCTAATCACTGCTGCGTGTTATTTAATACGTTTGCTTTCCTACTCTTCCTACTCTCTCTTATCAAAATGTAAAGCTTCACCTTTACAACTTATTCTAATATGTAACACCCACTTTTAAGAATCCAATCAGTATCTTCTGGATTGATTTAAATCCCCCTCTACATTTTTCTTTTTAAATATCCCGTTGAACACAAAACAACAGCGACGACTGAAATAAAATGAGTTGAGAACAGCATTTTACACATTTTTAAACACTCAACACTTCCTGGTGCAGGTTATTTGATGCAGTTTGCCTTATTACTATTATTACTGTCTGTTTCATAAATCCAAACATTTGATCTTTGTTTACAGCGACTTCTTTCTCCCTCACCTACTCGCCTGTTCCCTCGGACAAAATTAATCCCTACTGCACCGAAACAGGTTAACATGTTGTTTTATCTCATGCCATAATGGCAGTCGCATCACCGAGCACTGTTTAAACAGTAAACTGTCTCACTCGCTTTACTGCTTTGTATCTGTTTACTTTCATAAGTAGCTTTTGATAAGACAGTGTTGGGGCTGAAACTGCTGTATCACACAGCTTAGTAAAATGCTTGATTCTGATTGGTCAATCACAGAATTAAAAAAATTTCTATAATGATCACTAAACAGAAAACTTGACTGTGTAAATAGCAAGATAATCTATAGTAAACTGGTCATTAAATACAGTCAAACAGTCATTACCACAAACGAAACCTCTTTGGGATTACACAAAATCAGCCTGCTGTGGTTTATTTTGCAGTAATGACCATCTGACTGCGTATTACTCCTGACTTACACTCTGATTGCAAGTGGAAATGACACACACACACCATAACTCTAATTTACTGCATCAAACTTTAATACCATACTTTAGTTTTAACTATCGCTCTGCCACACTGCGGCCAGTGAGGTTTATAATAACCAGAGGAATCTGTCTGTTAGCATTTTCATTCATCTCAATGGCAGTTGCTCAGGTGAAGCACATATTTCACAGAAAGCATGTTTGGCTCGAATTGGCTCAGTAATTATTTTTGAATTGTAATAAATGACCATCTTACCATGACTCCATGAGTGCAGCCATTAAAAAACAAAACAAAGCTGAGAGCTGTCTCAACTGTAACACTGACCACTCATGACAGTCACGTCCTGCTATGCATCAGCGACCACACAAGACTGATCATGTGCACGCAGGAGAAAATTAGCCAAAAGCAAATTCACTAATAACAGGATTATACTTTGTGTTTTGTTTGTTAATGTGTTTGTTTGTCTCTACTTGATCGTTTTGTATACTGGTAAGATGAATACAAACTGCTGTCAATCATTTTCTACACTGTCGACATTAAAGAAATAATCACCTATATATGAAAATCCTCCTATAATTTACTCCCCCTCATGTCATTCAAAACTGCTGTGACGTGTTGTGGAACACAAAACTAATTAAAATCACTGTAATAGTAGTCAACACAACACAAGCACTATTTTGCACTGTGTATAAATTATTCAAAATTCTCCTTTTGTGCTTCAAACATAGCACATAGAAAACATTGCATAGAGGCTTGTAACAACATGGGGGTGGGGGGTAAATAATAACAAAACTTTTATTTTGGGGTGATTTATTCCTGTAAGGATTTATAAATGTATGCAAACGGATTTTATAACAAAAACAAAACTAAACAAACATTCAATTACACTAAGAGTAATAGACCGAGAACCAGCCTGTCTTTCATGGCACCCCACCACCAAATAACTCCCAATCCCCCCTCCGAACCTCCAACCATACACACACAACACTGCCCCTTGACCCTTCCACCAAATTGTCCGCACCACATTATACAAAAGCCACAGCGCTTTCATAAAGAAGACCAACATCAGTGACTCTAAAAGCTTTTTCACAATCCCCTTCCCTCCTTTTCCCTCTCATCCCCCCTCTTCCCATTTTCCTCCCCTTTTCTTTTTTAATCTCTACATCCCCCTAAGGACAGGAAATGTCAGCCCTCTTGCGTCTGTTGCTTTTAAATGTCTCTTTCATGGCACCTCCTCCCCAAAGTGTTTCGTTCGCCTGTTCTCCTGTGAGGCCGAATGCCTCTTTTCTGCACCGTCTATCAGCCATGCGAGAGCCCCGCCTCCAGAGAACCCTTTCCTACTTTTATCTCTTTCATTTCCTTTACCCCAATTTTAAACAATTGTCTGTCATGGGCTCATCCCAATTGTTCACCTAAAAGGAGTGCGACTCCATCATAGCCTCCGCGGGGGATTAGGAGATAATGAGGCAGATCAGGAAACAGGCAAAGCTCACGCCTGCTGCTCCGGGTGAGGACACGGCCTGTGCAGAAATTGTGTTTCCTCAGAGATGGCTCTGTCTGAAAGCAGGGCAATAAACTCTCGTGTTGTTTGTTTGTGATATAAAGCAAAGCATCATTGTCAATGCCAAGCTGTGAGACTACTGCACAGGTGTCTCTGAATTACCTAACAAACGAAAAGAAATACATGCATATGCAGATCAAATTGATACTTTTACATATTTTCTTTTGTATCAGTCTGTCCATGGCCGTTTTATTATCTTTTTTGTAGAGCTCAACGGTTTAAAAATGTATATTGTTGTCTTATTGCAATAACAAAGCTCAAGGATTTAAGTTCTTTGAAAAAGTCGCATTACGTAACTACACTGTAGATTAAGACTTCCAGCAGTTGGGTTTACTTTTACTTTTACACTTTTTAAGAAGTATAAAGGAAAAACAACATGTTAAAAAGGGAGTTTTGCATTTAGCTTATTAACTAACTGAACTAACTAAAACTAACATGAAAAGGCCAATCAAAGAACTCGAATTACATGGAAGGTCTTTCAAACATCTTTGGATTTGAACCTCTTCATACAACATTGTACAGAACATGAAGAAGCAACTGTTTCTTGCAGCATTATGATCTCAATGGCCCACTGAACAAAACAGGCTGTTGTTTCCTGAGTGACATCTCACTGAATACTGAATTAGTTAATACAGTGTGTTAATGTACAAAAAAATGATCTGTCTGACATGCTTTGGCAGAAATCATGCATTCACGTCTAAATCTGACAGGTCTCACCTTCCGCAGATCATTTGCTGCAAACTTAAAATTCTGTCATTTTCAACCCACCATCATGTCACTCAAAATTGTATGTCTTTGCTTCAAACCTGCTCTTTTCCATACAATAAAAATGCTTGGTGATAACTAACTGTCAAGTTCACTTGCAATTTTGCTTTGAAAAATGATACACAAGGTCAGACTTTGAACCCAGATCCCCTTTCATACTAGTACACTATAGTATACACAGTATAGTGGTGAATGAATCAAGACCTACAGCTGCGAAAACAGTATTAAAGAAGATTAACTGATAGTGTGATAAAGACGGGAATGATAGAAAGAAGGAGAGGATGTAATACTGATTAAGACAATGGTATTATAGAGAAGTGACAGAGAAAATGACTGATCATAAACAGAGAGATTTGTATCAGCATAGCTGGATCAAGTGACTGCAGGTCACTGCAGAGGTGCTGAATCAATGCATGAAGCATGTCGATCTGCTGAATCAAACCTTACTTTCTGTGAAGCGCATTATACCTGCGGGCAACGCGCTCGTGTGGCACATGTTAAATCAAACATTTTGTTTACTTGTTCAGTTCTATATACAGAATTTGTTTATTGAGATTAGGGAGTGATGGTGATCTATGACTGTTTGTGAGGAATGAGAGAGACGTCTCAATTCTGTCTTTTGTCTCTGCAAATGTAAAATTGAGATGAATGAGACCAGGTACGAAATCCAAATTACCTACCAGCAGAAAGAATGAGGGCAAAAACAGAGACAAAAGGAGAGCAGGCAGGATTAAGGGGTGTGTAGAGAGGGAGAGAGAGAAGTGTGGGGAAATGTAAAAGCATGAAACAGACAGAAAAGATAGATGACAGACAAACATACAAGATAAATGACAGACAGACAGGCAGACATACAGATATATAGAAAACCAGTGACTATAACCTTTCCTCATATCTCTGTATGTGCATGTCTCCCTCTCTTCTGAGCCGCAGTATAGAGGGATCAGGTGGGAGGTCATCCTGACTATTCTGGGCTCAAATCACACTGGGGAAATTGCAGTGAGGTCATTCATGTGACACAATGCAGTCTATTTAAATGAACTACAGCTTCTTATTGGCTGCAGATAAACAAGGCATTCCATCACTGATTATTGTTATTCTGAGCGCTGTGACGACAGTGAAAGGCAGACCTGGGAGGTGGCACAGAGCCAAAACAGATCAAACCAGACCACTTCTATTACCATAAAGGCCAAAGCTTTTACATCCATCACAAATATGTCACAGCATTCTTCAGATGATGATAAAGAATCAAGCGTAATGATACTCAAGATAAGAGATTTTTGGACTGGGGATGAATTGACTAACAATTGTGCAAAAATACATCTTATTCACTTACCACAACACAGTTACAATACAGTACAACTTGCAATACAATTTAACCAGACGCTAGATGCGCTAAAATGGCGCCCACGGAAAACAAGCAGTAAATGGAATTTTATTAAAAGAGATGTTTGTGTACATTTTATTGATCAAGGCAGCAGTAATTCATCATAATGGAGAAGAGAGTTATAACCTGGCGAACAGCCAGACTCACAGTGTAGTCAAGTGCACTTTTGCCATTTTTAAGAGTGCCGGAAAAATGCTGTACAGTCCCCAGCAATGTCTGCCAATAGACAAACTGTGTTCAGTACCAAATTGTCGAGTCACATTATCTGATTCACATTATTTTTTTAAACAATACAAAATGGCACACAGAAATAAACAATGCTATTAGCAGACATAATTCAAGGTGAATTCCCCACCTGACAATAACAAACTGCAGAGCATTTATTTAGCACCGTAAAAGAACATGGCAGCCATCTTGAATCCACCAAAATGTAGACTGTCATATCATACCCATATCAAAACAACCTTGCATGGCCCCTCGTGACCTCAGCATGCCATGTCACAGACAGAAGTTTCAGCACAGCCAATGCTTCATAAAGGACACTGGCAAGAGGAAGAAAAAATATAGTGAAAAATGATTATAGTATCTGATTAATGTCTAAATATAGAGAGCGGCGGCAAGGAAGAGCTGACCTGACTGCTTGCGGAGTTATGCAGGGGAGGGAGAGGAAGGCCACGGATGAGACAGAGATTGGGAGGGACTTGATTTACTTTGCCCAGTCGCAGCTGCTCTTGAAAAGAGAGAAATGAAAATAACCCCATAGAGCTTGATGGATAAAAGAAACTCCATTATGAGGTCATCACTGATGAGGCCAGCATGCCAAATATGGGCATGGAGGGAGAATGATGGAAGCGAGCAAATATCCTAATGAATACATCCATTTAAGTGTGACTAATTGCAATTACAAAGGCAATCAATGCTTTTTCTGTCATAATACGAACAGATGCCAATAGGTAATTAAATAGTCAAAGCAGTCCGAAAGGTTAATTAAAGAACTTGCTTGGAAAGGTCAGGGCATCCTGACTATGATTATAGAGGTACTGTTAACTGTCTGCTGCTGTGTGGTTAAGATGCAGTTCCATGTGATTGGGATCAAATTCGTGTCCCAAAGTCTATTCAGAGAAGATGCAAAAGATGCATTTAATGGGTACAAACAATTACATTTAAAAAAAAATGTGACCATAGATTAATACTTCATTAATTCTAATGAACGAAGCAAAGTTGAGTTTGACCTGAATTGCTGGCCAAGCATTGAATTATTGGGGGTGGTTTTATTAATTATTCAAATGTAAATTAGAGCCATTAAAACAAATCAATTGGGTTTTTTTTTGTATTCAGTAAAGTTGTAGAACAACCTCTAATGTGCCTTCAGGCAAACAAAGCTAAACGCAATCTCCAAAAACAGAGTGCGCTGGGGACATGAACAGGTAATTCGGTCCATTTTTAAATGCAACGCAGACCAGAAATGAGTTTGAGTACTACCCGCCAAGATCTGCACAGGTATATAAGCGTGCCTCCCATTTATTATCATTACTCTGAATTAATAGCCTGTGCAAATGGTTTTCCAAGAGAATCCATTTCTGAATGCTTGGACTAAAGGGGGATGAAAGCAGTTAGTGTTTATTGCATCTGCTCCATGTCTTTAATATTGCATCATCATACCTTATCTTAAACACCTATTTGGCAAACAACACTACTCGTAAATAATGCTAAAATAAACATCCATCAGGAGCACCACTAAACACAGGCTTTACAAAGGCTGTTCAGAAATATATAAATCATTTTTATCTATCTTGCTATTTCTTCTGATGGAAAATAAATATGGACGCATAATAATTTTGCTTTGCTGCCATTGGATACAATTCAAGCTAGAAATCATTCAGTAAGTTTTCTTTTTTGTTTGTCTGTTTGTTTTTTGTTTTGTTTTTGTCTTTCTCATGCATACTTGCAACACTCTTGCTTTGTTGCGTCACAAACGATTGGCAGAGCACACAGCGGCCAATCAAAGTGAAGGAAGATACAGCATGGCCGGACTGATTCAGACAGCAGGTGAGAGGCAGATGGAGTGGCATCGCTTGTGGTTGTGATCTTTGATCACTCCGCCACCCGTGTTTTAGCACTGCAAACATTCTTCTGCTTCTCTAAACAGTTCCTCAGTGAAGAACATGAGGAGCACATACATGAAAAATACATGTATCCTTAAAGGCATTTGGTGGGACTTTGACATTATTATTATTATTATCAGATATATTGAGAAGTTGTCACTTAGACAAACTTACTGTAACTTTAAGGGTTTGAGTTAAAAGACTAGTTACACAACTGTTATTTTTTAGCAGCGATCATGTACTTTGTTTATCTTTAATGTAGAGTTGAAACTTCTTCTGAAATGACATTTTTTGTCAATCAAAATTTGTTTTTGTTAAATCTATACTCCAGAATTATTTTTTAATAATATCATGATGCTGATCTAGCTGTTGGGCAAACAAACAAACACACACACATATACATTTTTTTTTTCAACAGGCAAGACTCAACTATATAATGAAGACAGATTTTATGACCAATTCATTTATTACAGTTATTGTTAACAGACATCCAAAAGGTCAACTTATATTCACAGAACTGGATCTCTTTATTCCTGGGTAACACTGATGTTAAATATCCAAGACTTTAATGTATGCGCCTGTACAGAAACTGATTGGTTTCCAAAAGCCTCAAGTGTAAGACGGAGGACGTAACACAGGTTAATTTGTTTTTTTTCCTCTGTCAGGAATTTCCAGCATGTGCTGAACAAAGAACCATGGCCCCAAGGCGTCATTATGTGTGTGACACGAAGACTCGTTTGCAGGGATATATTAAGCAAAGTAAAGTGCTGTAATATTCTTTAAGCATACACCTTCTCCGTCTGCCTCAAAGAAATTCATTCACACGGTCACTTATTAACTAAAAGCTTAAGAGGTCAAATTAAGTCGACTCCTCTACAAGGATAATGCTTAAAGTTCACAACTCCAGAAATTCCTCCACAAAATAAGACAGCCAAAAAATGCACTAGATGCACAAGAATGTCTTTTAAAAGTCATACTATGCCATAACATGTTATTACAATTATATTATCTAGTAATAAACATGCATGCTACGAAATTAAAATAATTGCTATAATCATAGAAAAAGTCAAGTAAATCTGTGTAGCTTGCTTAAAATGATATACAGCAGTACAGTGTATGCCTGTGTTGTTGTGTTTACGTGTTCGCGATGGAGAGAGTTGGGAAAAACATGCAGACCAGATGCAGTAACTGTGTGACAGAATGGTGTCACATATGCCTGGATGCTGGATGACAACCCCCATGTCAACCCCGTTCCAACCCCTTCCACCATCCCTGACACGCCGTCAGAATCAACAGGGACATCTCTAATGCAAGCAGATGTAATTGCTGTGGCTGAAACAGAAAGCGCAGCCCGCGTGCGGAATAACAGAAGGAAAGTTTGGTCAATGTGAAACCGCAACAGGATCCAAAAACATCCTGTAATTTTTCTATTGGAGCAAAGCAAAGAGGAGCCTAGACTCCATTACATCAAATTCATATCCTGCTCTGCGTCTGCGTCTTGACAATGGTATTTGAACTGTGAATGAAAAGGTCTGGTGGTGATGTAAATGTAATATTACAGTTTTGGACTCTTGTGATCCGCTACCTTCACATTAGATATCAGCACAGGGAGAAATAAAAGATTAGATGTATAGCAGAGCTGACGGAGGGGGAAATGGGAGTAATGGCTGAATAGACATAATGCACTGCATTTTTTCCATTGCTTCCATTGCTTCTAGATATTTTCAAACACATAAGATCACACTATCTCTTGGGAAAATGAATGGAAAGCTAATACTCCCCCATCAGCCTGGGCAATCACATCCAAGAAGGCTTAATACCTATCTTGTTTCATAATCCAAATTTATTTACTGAAATATTCTGATAGAAACACCTCTACCTGTTCGACGATGCACAGTTATAACTATTTCACTTCAGCGAGGCTTAGCAACGCATCCGAAAGTGTGCCAGACTTCAGTGCCAAAAATCTAAATGAAAATTCAGCCACCTGTCTCACAGGCATCCTTTATCATTAAATCTGAAAAATGGAGGGAGCAGGTTTTTGTGCAAATCTACAAAGATGAGAAGGTAGCTGATTCAGTCAGACATCTGCGATGACTCCAACACTTCCATGTGGATGTTCATGGGAAGAATATTTGATGGAACAGATAAAATGTGTCTGTTGCCTTTGCACAAGTATCCAGATAGCTGGGTGGCAGATTCTGGCTTCCCCCTCTGACCAAATGAGTCTTGTGCTCTCTTTCTATGTCTCACTGAGCAAGTGTAGAGCAGGAGAAATGAGATACCTTCTCTGCGTGTGCTCTCAAGCCTGATACATAGGGCCTCTTGGGGCCTGCAGGTATTGTGGGTGATTTGCATAATTGTTTGGCACTTGTCGGCTGTGGGAGGATCCTGTAGGGCAGAGAAACAAAGAGGGAGGAGAGTACATAGAACATAAAGGGCATCTCTGCTTGATAAACAATGAGGGCCAGTAGCAACTATGAGTCACAGCCCTTCTGAAAGAATCATGTGCAGTAGGAGCATATGCTATGACACAAGCTGCATTTCCACAGTGATGCTGGGGTAAAACACAAGGGATTATGGGATTTTTTTACTACAATTAGCCTATTTTCAAATCTGATTGGACAAATGTCATTTCAAGAGTGCAGATGATCCATAAACAGGTGTTTGGTGATATGCAATTTGGAAATGTTTTTGTTTAAATAAAATAGCTTGCCATTTTGCAATACCAAATTGTACTGTTGTACTGAACGTCAGTATGGCTGTGCTGTAATAGTAAAAGTAATATTCGGCTATAAAACGGTACTCCTGTCCATGTGATATTTCTTAATTCTATTCACTGTTTTACAGTAAATTGAAAATGTTAAATATGCTTAATAGGCGAATAAGTTCTCTTTCTATATTAAGTAATATATAAAAAATAGAAATAGGAAACAGCATGCAGACCATGCAGAACTTCAGATCTCAAAGGCAGGGCCAGATTTTAGCATATATTAGAGTTCAGCAGAAACTCACGCACCAGTATTTACAGAACTTTTCCACAGACCAGCGTCCATATAAACCCTTTGAGATATAATCTAACACCAGTTTTTTTGAGCAATTCAAGTCAGCCATTCTTACGAGCAGTGTGGTCTCTTTGATCCTTAAAAATACACATATAATTTTGGTCTTTTAGCTTTTTACCTTTCAGCTCTTTTGCAGGACTTTTAAAGTATTGTGATAGTATTAGCAAACCTCTTGATTGTCCAAATTTACTTTGTTCTGTTTCTTCATATTAAATACAGGTGATATTAAAGGCAGACAGTCAAGCAATTCAAACTTGTTCATTTTTAGATCGCTTTTCTGTGAACAGTATAAAACCACAATGATTTGATTTTAATTGTTCATTGGTTGGTGTGTGAGCGAGGCAAAGGGTCTGTCTGCTACACTGCATCATCTGAAAGTCCAGCGATGCTCCAGCAGGACTGCTCAGGACCACAGTTTTATAATGTCAGGGTTTTGAGCAGAACGTCACAGCTTCACTGAATAATACATGAATTCTCTTGATGTTCTGCAAACAGAACGAATTCAATAAAAACAAACTTCTGTCTCCATATGATACAACTTTCAGCTGTTATATGTGTTTGACTTTCAGTGGCCCGTTTCATTTCCCCTTATTTTTATCCTGTTGCATTCCACAGTTGTGGAAAAACAGACCTCAGGACAGTATTTATGTGTAAAAATCACATTTTCTTTTTCCTATTACCTATATTAACACAGCAATATAATCAGACACATTTCAAATTATTTACATTTATGTGTTCAAGTTAGTACTATGATGTACGTATTTATATATATTGTATACATTTATCTGATTACGCTTTTAAATCGAAGAACCATAACTGCAGTAAAATATGTGGAGTACTGTACTGTATATGTACCTTGTTTATGAGAATCAATAAAAAATATGATGAGCTCGTGAACAGGTCCATGTCTGACCAGAATGAGCATGTGCAAGTGCTGCCGAAGAAGATGTACGCGAGCCGTCAAAACATATGGCAAAATAGAAACAACACCTGCGAAAAGTTGATACTCTACGCAACATAGATGTCATGTGTTGACTCACGTGTTCTATTGATGGTTAGAAACATGCTTGAAATATCTCTACTCTGGTTATGGACCAGGACTGTTGTTAATGGGGTGAAAGGGTGATTGTAATTCCAAAACCCCACCGGTCCACGGAAGCCAACAACAACTTTTCATGTGTTATATATAGTTTTAATTATAAATTATTCAGCTAAAAGCAAATGTTTTCCAGCATAGCATGTTTTTAGATTTTTCAGTCCAGCGCACACATACACACATACACAACTGCACAAACACTTAAACGGACACAATGGCACTTTCTATCGTCTGCCTGTAAAAATGAAAGAACCCCTGGGTTCTTTATGCCATGTTTTCCAGACATTTGAGATAATTGAACAAATTATGTTCTAGTTGCGGTTATGCGCAGGGGTCAAAATGACTGTTAGTAGTTAATGCATATGTCTGTGCATCTCTTATTAATTGTGTGAATCGCTGTTTCTGCTCCTCTCTTCCTTCTTGGGAGTCATTAGTCACCTGACAGGTTTGCCGCAAGCTTTCCTGCCCAGCAGCTAAGCCATGTAGCTCAGAAAGAAAGGGAGACAAAAAGA
>JAZGTI010008989.1:0-19411 GCA_036877585.1 Botia kubotai | reverse complement strand
TTTTTTAAATAATTTATAGAATGATTAAACTGCTGCATCTTCAATTCATTTGTAAAGTGACAGTAATTTCATACATTGTAAAACCAGCGTGTTTGACTCAGTTATGACAGCGGCATAAAAAGCACAATAATATATATATATATAAGATGGAAAACCAGCCGCTAAATGGGACTGTATGTCTTGCATATTTCAAGGTAATTAAGATACTCAAGTTCACCAACTGTTACTGTTATTAATTCATTAAGCAGAAAACGTCTCAAGGGAATGTTTTATCTAGATTTATTTTAAGCAAAGAATTTTTATTACCCATAATCCTAAGTGGATAATGCATTTATTGGGATGGAAACACATTAATATGCATCTAAGAAATCCCTGGATACTTAGTTACTTTTTTCACGACTCCCAGTTAAGCGAGGTTGATATATTATTCTCATTTATAAATTTGGCATAAGAAGTCTTAAAATTACATTATGAATCATTCTTTTATATGGATAAATGTATTTTAAATTACCCAGACATTACATCTGGGTACATTGTACACAGTATAGAATCAAACGAGTATAATCATTTATTGAAAAATAAACATCTTAGCAAGTCACTAGATGATTTGATTATATCTTGTCTGAAACAATTACAGCAATAGTAATTTAGTGATACAGTATATCATTACACAAAAAATGTTCTTCCCACAAGATTTTAGAGACCAATGTAGTATAATGATGTGGCTTTTGTGTGGCTTTTCGGTTGGATGGAATAGGATAAAATGGACACATTTAAAATGTATGTTATATTTAAAATGAAACATCATTAATTTAATGGTTGATGAAATCATGTTCAACATCATTAGGGAACAAAGACATCTCAAAGTTTTATCCTTGGCTTTGTTGTCAGAACTATAAGAAACTTTACAAATTTTTAAAATCTTCAAATTCTCTGATTTTTTGGACCAAGGCTATAGACAGGCTTGCTATTTCTACTACACTAAAGAAAGTAAAAGAAAAAGACACAAAGGTGTAACCTTTCTCAAAACCTTGTCATACAGCACAGTTGCTGTATGACTTTCTTCAAAGTAGCTTTACATATAATAAAAGGAATAACAATAATAAAACACAAAACAAATGTCAGACATGTTAATTGTATTATTGCAAATAATATGTGTGAGATGTATAAGACTAATTAGGCATACTAGGTTTATAGTAGGTTTGTAAATAAAGGGTTGACTGAACTGATAAAACCACATAATCATTAAGCAAGATATGGATCCCAGCTTACACAGAGATGGCATATAAAAGGTAACATCTTATGGGACAGGGGAATAAGGGATTTGCAATAGTACCATGAACTACACAATACACAAAAGTAAAATACATGCATACATAAAATATATACAATGTTTACAATAAGTTAAACGTCAGTTAGATGTCAGCAGTCTCCCAGCAAGCAAGCCAACAGGGCGACAGTGGCAAGTAAGCAAAACTCCAATGATGTATAGATGAAAAAAAGCCTTGGGAGAAACCAGGCTCAACCAGGAGGACTTGAACATTACTGAGTTGATTACTGTAATGGTAAATCAGACTCAAAGACACATATTGGTATTTAAAACCAAACAGGCGGATTTATTGAAAAATAGACTAATTAATACTGTAAGAAGGTGAGCAATGATGAGAATCAAGACCTTAGATAAACAGATGAGAATACTGACTAGAGCGATCTCTTTTACCAGGTGTGGGATTTTGGGGAATGACTGAGGAGTATCCAAGAGCTGGTTTCAGAAGGTGATTACAGGTAAGTAGACAAAACATTAGCATAATCTTTAGCATAATTTTCAATCCTTGTCCAAAGCGGAGACCAGACAATGTGACTGAAAAGCGTGTGTTCTTATAGTGGTCGGTGATGAACATGATGACGATCAAGTGTGCGTAATTAGAATTCCGATGATTGTGAACGTTGATTGGGGGCGGAGATTTGAGTTTTCGTAACAATTATAATGATTTATAGTTTTTTACTGGTGAGTCTTCTCAAAGGGCGGTCCAGAAGCAGAGTGTGGTGAGCCCGATGCTCAGCAGCCCAAAAACTGGCCGGATTTGAGGATGGTCATCTCCTCAAAAAATAAGTCCTGAGGCTTTTAAAAATACAGCAAGTGACTCCTTTCCGACACCCCCACAACATGCTCCATCCCCACCGCCTTCTGTGTTTCAGGGGGCAGCAGTTTCCAACAAAATGCGGAATGTCCTGTTGCTTCCTCACACAACCCAGGACACAGAGCTTTTAAAATTCCCACAACAAGTTGAAAATATTGAAAATGGTCCCCCTTTCAGAGAAGCAAATTTTTCCTTAGGTTTTGAAGACAGTAGAAAAAGGTTACAGAATACAGTTTGCACACCACCCTCCACATTTTACAGGCATGATCTTCACTACCATGAAACCACAAGACTTGCAAACTCCGCTGGCCAAAGGGGCCATAGAACATGTTCCCCTCCCAGAGAGAGAGTCAGACTATTACAGCCACTTTTTGTGGTTCCCAAAAAAGATGGGGGATTGTGTCTCAAGAGCTTGTGCTTTGACATTGTCCTCACTCATCTTGTATCTCTGAGGTTGAGACTCAATGGCAAGAACAGTGTTCTCTCTCCTGCCCAGAAGACAACATATTTAGGGGTTGTAGGAATTCGGTCTCCATGGGAGCACAGCTGTCTTCCGCACGTATCAAGTCCATCCTAAACATCCTAAGCAACATCATGCATCATTTCTGAGAACTCTGGGTCTTATGGCAGCCGCATCCACAGATACCTTTGGGCCTTCTGTACATGAGACCATTTCAGTTGTGGCTCAGAGCCAAGGAGGGTTTCACCCAAGGGTCAACCCCAAGAGGCGAATAAGGTTAATGCGCTGCAGGCTCCGTACCCTTTCTATGTGGCCCAGACCCTCACCTTGGGATCCACTCTAGGCATATGTTGTCAACGCAAGATGCTAACGACAGATGCTTCCCAAACATGCTGGGGTGCAGTCCTGGATGGACGTCCAGCCCAAGGGATCTGGAGAGGTCATCATCTCGACTGGCACATCAATTGCCTCGAGTTGATGGCTGTATTTCTGGTCCTGAAGTACTTCCTACAGCAGAAGGTCCATCAAGCTATATGTGGCCGCCATATCGGCTTTCCATGCTCTGATCAATGGGGATCCAGTGGTAAAACATCTTCTAATATCTAGCTTCATTCACAGAGCTAGGAGGCTGAGGAGTAGAGTAAAGGTTCCTTTATGGGACCTAGCCAAAGCTCTTAAGGGGCTGGTCGAGACCCCTTTTGAACCGCTAGAGTCAGCGCCTGACAGGTTTCTGACTCTAAAGATGTTTTTTCTATTGGCTATTATGTCTATAAAGAAAATTGGGGATTTGCAGGCTCTGTCGATTTTGCTATCCTGCTTAGATTTTGCACCTGGGAATGTCAAAGCTATCCTGCATCCACACCCTGACCGTATATTCACATCTCGACCATACATCCGGTCATTCTAGAAGCCTTCTGTCCTCTGCCGTTTATTACACCAGAGCAGGAAAGGCTCTAATTAATGTGTCGAGGGATGCTATTGCCTTAGCCTATGAGGCGCACGGTCAAGCTTCGCCTCTTGGGGTTAGGGTCATTCTACAAGGGGAGTCGTATCCTCCAAGGCTTTGGCAAAGGGTGCCCCCTTGTGGGAAGTGTGTGATGCAGCAGGTTGGTCCACTCCGCACACATTCATTAGATTTTACAGTTTGGATGTTCATGCTACTCTGGGCTCACATGTCCTTGAGTCAACATCCCATCATGTCTAAGGCCTCTCCAGTGTGTGCACACACTACACAACCTGAGAGGTCTAGACACCTCCCAGTGCTGCGCTGTTGGTATCCTCGTTCCCATTAGCGTATGAGTACACAGCATTGAGTGTAGCTTTTGAAAGGGAACGTCCAGACTGGACGTAACCTTTAAAACTTGACTGTAACCCTGTTTCCTGAAAAGGCATGCACCCATTGCCATGCTGGGTGCATGTCAGGACGCCTCTTTAGGCAAAGTTGTAACCTGTTTCTAATGTATTTATAACCTCTCACAAGCACACATTGAAATTACGTCATAGGTCATTTAAACCAAATTCATGGTGTGTTTCACACACATGCTTCACAGCCGGTCGAACAAAGAATGTTCTCATTAGCGTATGAGTATGCAGCATCTTGTTCCCGCTTTTTCAGAAAACAGGGTTAAGTAACCAAGATGTTATCAGGTTTTATAGTTTGCATGTCCAAGCTTCTCGAGGCTCGCATGTCCTTGAGTCAACATCCCAAGGTAATGTCTGAGACCTTTCCACTGCTTATGCACACAACACACAACTTCCAGTTCCTTGAGGGGTCCAGCCTCATTGCCGCATTGTGGCGTGTAAACAAAGTTTTAACCTAAAGACGTGTTTGTTCCATGTCAGTTTATTGGCTCTGTGGACGTGCATTTCAATGACGTCACAGCCAAAGGTTATAAGCAGAGTTCTCTGCAGGTTTGACACACATGCTTTACACCCAGTCAAACAAAGAACATTCTCATTACTGTTATGAAACACAGCATTAAATGTAGCTCTTGATAGGGAACATCTTGGATTACTTAACCTTAACCCTGTCCCGTGAAAAAGCCGGAACCAGATGCTGCGCCCATTAGCATAGGAAAACATTAGGAAACAGGGTTACAGTCAAGTAACCCGAGACGTTTACTGGTGGCACTGGCACTGGCACAAGGTGGCACTGGTATACTATTAGTTAATGTTTCTCAATTGGTGCACAGTCATTGTTCTTTGATGTGTGACAATGAGGCAGAGCTTTAGGCCAGATCCGAAAAGCCCAGGTCTCTTGCCCAAATGATTATTTTCTTTTATTTACACAGAACAACATAGAACACTGCTTTACTCTGGATGGATGCTCTATAAAGCCTGCTTCATTAGAGAAGAATCTGGGTGTCATTTTTAATAACAATTTGTCCTTTGAAAGCCACATTTCCAATATTTGTAAAACTGTGTTTTTTCATCTTAAAAATATATCAAAACTACGACACATGCTTTTGAAGCCAGACACTGAAAATTTAATTCATGCATTCATGACATCAAGACATGATTATTGCAAAGCCCTACTTGGTGGCTGCCCTGCAAGATTAATCCAAAAACTCCAGATGATTCAGAATGCAGCAGCAGTGGTACAAATCTAGTTATTTTAATATAACAACTGCAATCTAAATGCATCTTGTTAAAATTAAAATATCCATCGCATACTCTATGCAATTTCACAAACCTTGTTTTATGGAGTTTTTAACAGTATACACACGTTGTGTGGTGAATTGTGTTGAAATTAAATATAAACACAATAGTTTATAGTATGTACATACTATAAACTAATGTCTGCACAGTATGAATACATTTATTCCATTAATTCCTTTTAAACCTTTTGCCACTTTCCTGTAAATGTAGTCTTAATTTTCACAATTACACTGTGCACTGTTACAATTACACTCAGCAAATAACTACAAATTGTTTGATACAATGACTTTTCTACAAAGTCTCAATGACTAATTTTAATAATTGCATGCAAAATGACATTTTAATGTGGTTCTTTTGGAGTTTTGACAAAGTATAACTGGCTAAGCAGCCTTTATCTCTGCTTTTTCTTAGGAAATTCTGACTAAATAACCATAAATACTTAGGGGTGCATATCATTATCAGGCCTATTATTGTTATTATGGTCATAAAAAAAAAACATTCATATTCTTTGGCCTTGTTTTCACATTGCTTATGGTAGATTATTCCACACAAATGGTGGAAATTCTACACCAAAAACACCACAAGCAAATCATCCTTTTTCAATAACACAGGAAATAAACCACCATTTTTTAAATCTCTATATGTATTCCATAAAATCAGAAAGCAAACATAGCATGTTCTGCAGTCAGTCTCAGACCGCATTTGGATTTTTCTCTCTTGTTTGCTATTTGCCTGATTATTGTCCTTGTTCTGCTTTGTTTGAGTTAAAACAACAATCTTGCACACTCGTGTTCTGAAAGCATATCAGAACAAACAATTAAATGTCACTAGGGCAACATTCAGCATTGGTTAGAATCCAACACCCAAAGGGCTCTTGGGAAACTGAGCCATTTTGTGAGCCATGGTTGTGTAACTCCACAGAGTTTACAGAAAGTATAGAGCCATACTCAATGTATGTGTTATGTGAGGTTTAGAGGTTGCCAAGACCCCTAATTTCAATTACAGCCCCATGGTTATCTGTTAAATTAGGTAAATGGATGTCATAAATACAGCAGAGGTTTGAAATAGCAAACAACAGGTGAAAACAAGAGGTGAAATAGCTACTGACATAGAATTGACACATACTGACATATGCCATATATACAGTATATACATATATATATATATATATATATATATATATATAAATATTTTTAGAAAGAAAAATGTGTCTAAAATAGTCTTTTTAGCACAAATTACGTTTCTTCACCTGTCAAATGAATAAAAAGCAAATGAGAAAAATAAGCAATTTCACTGATAAGATTGTGAAAATAGTACAAAATGTGTACTCTGATTTTTTCAACAACAGTAAACAAAAGCCCCAATTATAGATTTTGCTGACTTCAATTATGAAAGTGATTTAAAGAATATATAGATGAAGACTATCAAGCATTATAAGTTCATAGCATGAACTGTGCACAGCTAAATATAACATTAGAATTGTACTAGAGGACAATACACCTAACCTTGGAATAGTTGGAATGTAGTGTACTGCTATTTATTTGACTTTTCTTATTTAGAATTGTTTTTTACAGTGTTAGTATTTCACACAGTTACGTGCAAACTGGGAGTATCAGCTTACTGACCAGATTGTATTTACAAATTAGATTAGTTTACTTATGATGAATAAACATATTTAGTTGTACATGCTACAGGAAAATGCTTTCCAAGAGTTGCTTTCTTCTAGCACTTTATATAATTAAAATATTATACGCAACCAGAAATCCAAAAGGTATTTGTTGCAATACTAAGGTCTCTTGTGTTTGAGC
This sequence comes from Botia kubotai, assembly GCA_036877585.1. Classification (NCBI taxonomy): domain Eukaryota; kingdom Metazoa; phylum Chordata; class Actinopteri; order Cypriniformes; family Botiidae; genus Botia; species Botia kubotai. Next base: position 12,344 of record JAZGTI010008989.1, on the reverse strand, counting down.
TTTAAGATCAAGGCAGAAAACAGTAATTGTAATTTATGAGCAGTGTAATATAACTCCAAAGTCATGCAACTAACAATATGGCAGTAAGGTAGTGATGACACCTCAAGTCCAGCCTTATGTTGTAACTGTTTTTTTGTGGTTTAGACTATGTGGCTTAACCTGAACCTATTTTAGCCTGCATGTTTGTTGTTTATCTTTAAGAAGGAAATGGAAATAGGTAAATAGTTTTGGCTTGCTGTCCAAATTGTCTGTGTGACATTTACCTCATCTTAAAGATCCCCTTTGGAAAATAATTATGAAATTAAAGTAGAGAATGGGTGCCAGAAGAGTTTTAAGAGGGATGCAATCATTTTCTCTACCTAGGGTAAGGTGCATATAGTTTGTATCATCAGCATATTTCCATGACAGAGGAGAAGAAACCGAATCAGATGTTTCATGATAAGGTTCACAGTGATAATGAAAGACAATGTTAATGCTATATTTATGAATACAACATTTTCTTCCACGATAGATAGATTGAATATTGAATTGGTGGAAATATTTTGTAATATTAAAATTGCACACAGTAGAGATTGCCCTCTGTATGAAGCTTGACTAGTCAAAGGGCTTTTTTCAAAATAGTGTATCTCAAACACTTTTGATAAACAGTGCAGTACAATATTCTTTAAAACCACAGATAAATGCTCAACCAAGGTCAGCACATTAATCCAGGCATCTGGAGATGAGAATTTAGCCCACACAATGAAGACTGAAACAACATATTTCACCAGACATAAGTGAATAAGCAAAAGCAATACAATCTGTATCCATTATGAATTGAAGGTTTTGGTCATAACAAAACCTTGTTCTTGTATTCAATACATGATGAATGTGCCCCATTTAAGCAATGTTTTATTTCTCTTAGTGTCACCAAAAGAGTGTGCAATTGAATTTAGTATGAATATTTATCAAAGAACATCATTTAATCAAACATTCCTTTCATTTTAAACTCTTATCTAATTATTGCTGTATTGTGAGAGAGGTCAATAGGAGATGGCAGTTATTTGTAGTACATCTTCCAGAAGAAAATGGCTATACATTTTAAATTATATTCATGCTTGTGTTATACTGTTGTCAAAAAGAGCCCACATTGTGGGTTAAGTGGGGTTCTTTTTGTAACCCTGAATTTCCAAACCAAAATGACACTAAAAAGAGTCACATCATATCTTTTTACGCCTCCAAGCTATAGCTGGTTTAGTTAAAAAATGCAATATTACATTTCAATCACAATCCAGTCTGCGTATGCAAACCTTTAATTCTGCAGGTTGACCTCAACAGTTGTACATATTAATGCATATTAATTTCATGCTTCATTGATATTTTTCATTTTGCCTCTGTTCTTTCTCTCAATGGTGTGGTGATGTGAGATACTGGTATTCACATCACACATCTTTTAAAAATCAGTGAAGTTTCTGAAACCTTGCGATTTTACAAATGAAAAATGTATCTGTGGCATGCGTAATTAAGACTGTCACAATGTTTGACTTCCCACAATTATTAACTAGATTTTTTTATTTAGATCATTTATTTATACAATTTTTAATTAAAAATATTTTTGCTTTTCACTTGATTTTTGTCACACATTATTTTAATAGACAAACTAAGTAACTTTATAATGACAATCAACTAACTCATTAATTTGCAACTACATGTCAACTAGCTCTGTTAGACTCTTATTCATTGTTGCCTCTTATTGTGATTGAAGTTGCTTCCTTGTCCTCATTTGTAAGTCGCTTTGGATAAAAGCGTCAGCTAAATGACTAAATGTAAATGTTAGTTTAGGGTTAATGTCAGGGCCAGGGTTAGTAGAATAAGTCTAATACAAAGTAGTACTCAAATGATTGGTAGTTGACAAGTACAAAAGTGGACTATCAAAATAAAGTGTTACCTTCGTTATTACTTATATTTAATTGTCACCAGGAGAATATCCCAGGTGCCCTCTGTGGTAGAGAGATCTTTTCTTTTGTGAACACTAACACTTGACAAAGAAAGTATCCAGCAGACCTAATCAAAATATTAATGTATTAATCATTCTTCTGCAAACAGGGACATTTCAATTAGATTGAGTCTGACAGCCCTCCTCATTCTTAAACTTCAGGCTACATTTTGTTGTTGACTAATTGTATTGCACAATTGCTGGCTGGCAAATTTTAGTTTGCATTCATTTGCAGTCTTCATTTATAGCAGCTAAGATGGGTGTGTTGCTGAACCTGCGGCTTGCCTTGATGTTTGCTGAGAAATGTTTTGACATTGTGTTATTTTGGCAGAAGAATCTTCTGCCAAAGATGTAGTATCTAACTGTAGTATCCATGTCTCTTACATTATCACAGACTGCAAAATATATTTTTTTATAATTTCTGTTTTTAGATTTAGCCAGAATATTAAAAATATCCCAGTATCATGGCTGAAATATTAGCATGTAAAATGAAGCTGTGATAAACTAAAGAAAAATGATGCAGAGACACTTTGAATTACTCAGTTTCAACAAGCTGCACCTTTTTTCTGTCTGTCCGACTTGATAGAAATGTAAAAAAATAGCATGATGTTTATCTTACTAGCAGGTCCAGTTCATTCTGGGTGTGCCCTGACCTTTTCAAATGTGATTTCCAAGAGCCTGTCATTCCTGATGGTCCTTCTCCAGTGTAATGCAGCCAGTGGCATTCCTCCTCAAAAGGAAAGGTACATTTTTAAAAACATCCTGAACTGCAGGTACATAGAAGCTTTTTTGCATGTGGCAGATTGGCAGGCTGAATGAAAAGCATACAGAGATGGCAAATAATGTTGCTGCTGATGCAAAAGAGAGGAAGACAAGTGGACAAAGGCTATTAAGGCTGGATTGTCAAAGAATGATTTTTAAACACGTGAGCAATAGACCATATTAGTCATCAAAGACCAAAACACAGTAGGAAGACATTCTTATATCTATGTTTCAGCTCACTTATTTCTGTGTATATTTCTTGTGTGCTCTTTAATTTGGATCCATTTTATGGCATGCAAACCATTTTAAGGAATACCGTTTAGGTAATCCCATATATGATCAGTGAATCTATATTTTTCCTATCATAGTAAACAAAATCATCTACACTGCAAGCTTGCAACATCTACAGATAAATTGTTACAGCATGTTCACAACATGGGGGTTGTCATCTATTTAATATTCATGAGTCAAACTCATGTGATTCCTGTTTACACATCACATTTTCTGCTGTTATTTGAAGAGAAGCCATTTCTTCTTAAAAAAATGTAAATAACCTTATGCCATTTCAAAACTAGATGACACATGATAGGAAGTGGTGCAGTAAGATTTACTTCTCGTAAATTTTGGGGGGACTGCCATAAGTAATAATAAGGTTCTTATTGGGTCTGTTACTCCCACACCACATTGGTTTTAATTGTCCCTGTTCTGGTTGGCCCTTAGTGGAAAATGAGGAAAATCTGACCATTGACTCTTTAAGACTCTTTAATTAAGACTGAGGTGAAATTTAATCATGTTATTCATAATATATTGTATATACTTGTATTCTTTAAAAATCTGCTTATCTTTGGAAACAATCCTAACAAGGTCAGATTAGATAGAGACAGACATTCTGCACCTGTGCCTGGGAGTGTGGGTGTCAGGGAATATATTCACTTCATCAACTTTATCACTCAAAATTCTTATGCTAGTTTTGAGGTTTCAAGGTCTTTTCTGACCCATACTCAAAGCAACTGTTTCTAGCTGCCTCTACGTGAATTTAAGACTATTGGGGCCCCAGAGCACATGTTTTAGAAGGATAAAAGACAGGGATAGATAGCAAGGGGGGCACACTTTCTTTGCATGCAACTGATGTGACAGTGTTACTGTTTTACTGTGCAGTAACTCTTTAATAAAATATTTTTGTTAAACTTTTACTCCACTCAAAGTTGTCCCTTTTCCACCACAAGACTTGTAAACTATTGGTCATGCTGATAGGCCGCAAGAACACACTAACCCAGTTTGTGCCCCTGCAGTGTTCATCGCATACTGCAATGAGTATTGGCACCTCTGGCATAGGCAATCATCTTGGTAAGTGGATGGCTTCAATCACAAATGAAAACTTCTCTTCCCATCTACTGCAGGGGCCTGCCTGACCTTTGAATAAAAAAAAGGTACAATACATTTTTACATTATAATAGCCTAGGCTTCATCTGTCTCAGACCCCATTCCTATTTGTTGGGGCTAGTCAGTTCTATTTATATTAAATAACTAGTTAACCCAAAAATGAAATGATTGTATCAATATTTGCTTAGCCTTAAGGTTTTTCCAAAAACATTTGCTGAAGTGTGACCATGTCTGTCAAGCTCTGAAACAAACAAACAAAACAAAAAACATTAAACATAAAACATCTGTACACCACCATAAAAGCAGTTACTAACTTGTAGTTACATAACTTGTGCAGCATATTCCAAGTCTTAGCCATGCAATAGGGTTTGTTTGAGAAACAGTAGTTATTCTGTCATAATGTTTCCCCTCCACTCAAAATCCTAAATTTGGTAGTCTTACATACTTAAATAAAATAAAATAATATAACTGCTAGGGAAATAATATGACCCTACATATGGAATGTTACAAATCTCACAGCAGATAAGGGATGTGCCCTGGCCACCAAACAGCATGTTTCTGGTTAAGGAATGCAATGGCATGCTGTGCTTCCAGTAGTTAGACAGCTGAAAATAGATGTATTGGCTTCTTTCCAAATCGTGCACCTGGAATTGGACTATCATGAGAGCAGGAATGGACTACACCAGAGAAAGGCATTTTTTTACAAAATGGTAAAATGGTTCTTCATTAAGTTCAGCACTTATTATTATGTATTGTCTTATTAAAGCTTTTTTTTTTAAATAATGCCTTCATTAATATGTAGTGCAATATTGGTGTGTCTGCATTAAAAAAAACTATTTTATTTATTTTTCATTTGTCATAGACAAATTAATACATTAAGTTCAAAACAGAGCATTTAGTATCTATTCACCTTGCTCTGAAAGATACTGTTAAAGCTGACTCAGCATTCATCTTAAGGCAAACACTAATTCCCTCTACATGGAAAACATTCAAGGTAGCAACATGATGTTAAATAGGAAAAACAATTTGAGGCAACTAATAATATTCGTCTGTCAAAAAGTCACTTAACTTTAAATAAATGCTTAATAAATAATATATATAATAATAATTAGAAATTAATCAATCTCAAACTGTGTTTTGTAAGGCAAGTTAAATTTAGGTTAAAACGTGATTTTACCATTTTCACGCACCAGCTCTTCTGAAGAAATGTAAGACTCTCTGAAGTTTTATCTAAACTATTTCCTGTGAGATGTTCAAAGGATCAGAAAGAAATACTGTTTGATGATAATTATTTGATTTATTCATGATATGAAAATATGTTCTCCATAATTTTACTCTTTTGCACACATAGGCTTTATTAACTGCTACTCAGTTAAAATGTGCAATCTTTTTTAATTTTTTAAAACTGCTTTCTTCAAGGCTAACCTAAGAAACTAGGTTATAGATGATTAATGTTAAGTGAAAAACCTTGAAGGGGCTCATAAGTGCTGTATTGTTGTTAGTTCCTTTGTTGGTGATTATTTTACAACACCTGGATTTCTATTAATCCTTGCCAGCAATTTCCCCCGAGATGGTACTGGAGGAAAGAACAGGCCTTGAGCACTTCTGAACTGCACCAAAGTAAATGCTTATAAGGCAGGTGGTTAGCTCCGGGCACAGACATCCAGACAGGTGCTTTGCTTCCAAGCACGACTCCCAGCCCGAGGAAAATAGGGAAATGGCTGTTAGACTGTTAGAAAATTTTACATATTAGAGATGTGCACACTGGGACAACTTGAAAGTAGGCCTCATTTAAAGGCTTCTGCCACGTTGCCCAAGGCAGGGAAAAGGATAGAAACAGCAGACATCACTCACGTGGAGCTTCACCTGAAAAAAATAACTGTCCTCAGCTGCAAAGCTGATGTGTGACTACTTGACCACTGAACATAAAGAAAACAGATGGATGATAGGAAATATCAAACAAATGCCTCTTTTGTAAAAGAAAGTTAAGGCAATAAAATACTGGTATATCAGTATTGTGGGAGAATGTGGAAGGTTTTACAATGTGGTGTCTATCATCAGGCTCTAGGCCAAATAATTTCCATGGCTAAAAATCAGCCCATGTTGACTGTCTTAATAGCTTACTAGCATATGGCAGATACTAGCAGATATGTGGGCATGTGACAAAATGTGATCTGTTGTATTCAATACTATGCACGTTTTGTATATTCTTTACTATACAGATAGATCTGCAAAGTAAGCTGAGATAAAAAATATTTTAACAATAAAAAATGTAATATTCAATTACCCATTTTCTAACGGCTACAAAAAAAATTAAGTTACCTAAGTATAAAAAAAAGATGTTTTAATTCAAAATATTTGTTTTTATTTTTGAGAGATTCTGGTAGCCAGAATCTCATAATTGTAATTAGCACTTCAACATTTCCGTGGCCGAGTTCCTCAGTGCTTTTCTTTGCTTTAATCAAATTTATGCTAAACTGTTTAATTCAGATGTAAATTAATTACAACAATTCACTGCCCCACAATTATGTAATGGAAAACCAATAACTTCCTAAGCTGTTTCAAACACTTATTAGGAAAACAATAGCTTGTCTGTGTTTGTCTATGTAAGTCTGACAGAGACTTGTCACTAAGCTCAAAATGAATCTACTTAGTGCACAGCAATGTAAAACATTCACTTACGTTGTCAAAGGTGACTGTTAATTATCCCTGCAAGAATACCGGTAGTTATTGTAGCTCTCTGAGAGTCGACTGGTGAAAAGCGGTCTCTGATGGATTGCAACAACATACAGTTGAAAATGATGGTACATTTATGTGCTAGAAAGAAATGTGTCATGGTTAGCAAACCCCATGTTTAAACTGATAATGGTGTTTGTTTTATTCATACACAGCACAAGTCCATACATGGATGCAGCCTTCATCATAGCAACTAATCTGACTGCACCTTTGTTGCACTTTTTTGCCATTTGTTTCAAACATTACAGTTAGGCATTGTGTTTTGTCTGCACTAGCAGCTGGAGGGCCAGTTAGTGTTGCAGATGCACATGGCATGCTGGCTTCAACTCCTGGTGTCTACTTAAGAGATTTAGGCAATCTGTGGCAGTAACAGATGTTTATTAAAGTTAAAAAAGTAAACTTTCTGCTAGTGAAATAGCATATGACAATTTGTAAACACGTTAAACTCGATATCTCATTGCAAAGTTATTTTCAGAGGAATACTTCAAAACATGACACGATAAAGCCATCATTTTCTGAGCTTTTGTCCTTACCAGCTATGACCACAACAAGCAACAGGATATTCTGTTGATTGTTTGATTTCTATTTTTGCGGAAGCATGCTGCATAGTCCTATCTACTGTGCCATCTCATTCCAAAATCCTGCTCCTCTTAACTGTGCAACTGTACACTAATTATCTTCTGATTGACTGTGACATGTTACACAGCAGTTTTGCTTACAGTGTGGACAAACTGTTTTTCTGTAAACAGACATATGCAACTTTCATATCGAATAAATTAACACTTTAAACTTGAATAAACATCTTGAAATAACTTACTATTATACTCACTTATTGTCATTTTCTATTATAAGGAAAGAACTTTAAACATGTTTATTAGCTCTAGTGTTCATGTAGCTCAGTTGGTAGAACATTGTGTTAGCAGTGCAAAAGTTGTGGGTTCAATTCCCAAGGAACAGATGTACTGATAAATTGTATACCTTGAATGCACTGTAAGTTGCTTTGGATAAAAGTGTCTGCCAAATGCATAAACAAAATGTAAAGGTACTCTAGAAAATCCATATGCTTACAGTAAGTATAGTTTTCTTTTCTGCCTTCTCTTCTTTTGCTGTCTCAGTTCTGTTCAGCTTTAGATAAGTGTTCTGTAAGTCACAGGACTGCAGTCTGGCTCAGTTTGACTAGAGCCCATTTACTTTTCAGTTAAGGCCACATATTAAGAGTTTTGCACCAGTAAAAACTGCCATTATGAACACTATTGGAATTTACTTTGATAATGCAATGGGCCTTTACCATGGGTAATAATGAAAAGGTGGGGTTTATGGCCATTACTTTTAATGCAGTCACACATAAGGGAAGGCCTTATTAGAAACTACAAAGCATTTTTTAAATGTGAACTACTTTTTACAGTATCAATGGAAAACGTACAACGGAAAACGCTTGATACTTTAATATGCTTCCTGGGAAGATTTGGACAGGATCTATAAATTCTGCTGAGATTGTACTGATTGGCTACACTAATGCTAATTATTTATTTTTTCTGTGCTTTCCTTTTAGTGTAAGTTAATAGCTATATTCCTCTATAACCAGGCTCAGACAGGCTCTGTGTTGATTTTTGGCACAACGAATTTAAACATGGTACGACAGGATGAATAGAGTTAAGAGTAATATGCTCTTGGTTGCAGAAAGCATAATACAATAAATCTGTAATAGCAAATATGCAGTAAACACAGGGCAAACTTTAACAAAATATTTAGAATTTAACAATGATTTTTTGTTTTTTTAAATGTTGTCACATAAAAATGTTATGAAAGTATAATCAGCTTAAAAATATACTAAGAATGAATTGCATCCACTAATAACATTATTTATTTTTTATTTTTATTTATTATTATTTTATTATAGTGCTGTGTTTTAGTGCCTGATTTATTAAAGCAATTTATGTAATGCAAAATCAAGGCACTTTGTGCAACCTGACAAAAATTTTCACTGGAAAGTCAAAATGTACAAATCATTGTTAATTTTTAAAGATAGCAGAATTAAGACAGAACAGAGTAGAAGAAATGCCTAATAAATAAACATGAAAATAATCTCGATTAATCCCCCTAAAACCCTTCATGTGGGTAATAAATTGACCAGACAATATTATAATTAACATTATTGCATTTGGAAATTTAAGCGATTTGTTTATTTTAAAACAATATACATTGGTATTTCTGGCTCTATGCTCTGCCAGCTACAGGAACAATATTTTTAATAAATGGTTTATGATAAATATTGCATTTAAATGCATAAAATCAACCTTCCATCTAAACCATAGCGCCTGGTTAAGGTAGATTGCAAGTGTTAATATGTTTTTGCACAGTGTTACATATGTTTACATGCATTTGTCTAATTCAGCCCTCCGTGTCTTCCATATTTCACTCTGATTTCAGTGTTTTTAAATGACCTAATCTTGTACTATAGCCAACAATATGAATGTAGATATAACAAATATGATTCTCTGTTAGTTGTTTAAGTTGTGGGTACTAATTAAAGTGCTAGGTAATTAACTAAAGTAACATAGCACTGTTATTGTAATTAATTAGCACTTTCCAAATAACTAAAAAAAATGAATATAGCATGATAACAGCAGGAGCTTAATGGAGCATTTGGAGTTTTTGCATGCAAGGATAATTTGCATTATACAGGCTGCAGGAATTTTAAATAAAACCCTTTACTTGTCCTTTTTGACAAAGGATATAAAAAACATAAACAATTTTTAAAGTAAAACAGTTAATGTTTTATATTTTTGTTATTCATGGTCAAATTTTATAGGGTCGGCAAAACACCATAGACATATGGCTTCCAAGCTGAAGCAAAGTTTCCCATTTTAAAGTCAAATTGCCCAAACTATCTTTATTATCTCAAGCTCAGCAATGATGCCAAAAAATGTAGTCAGCCTCAGGAACGCTGGGAAGCATTTAAAGATAACAGAATGAAAATGTGGGTCATCCATTTGTCTCAGAAAGAGAATGCAGCACAACCCACACTAAAAAGGGGATGCTCTGGTTTGTTCTGTTTCCACAGTGATGCCCCTGACAAAGTCATATACTGTAGCTGTTACAGTAGTTGCCATCTTAAAACAAGTCCTACATTTTCTGTTTTCCTGTTTTTTCTAAACATACTTTTATTCTGCTGAATGAAGGTTAAACTGGCTCATCCCTATGAATTATACTAATTTTATTAATTATGCTTTCGGCACAGCATTTAGTCTGCTTATCAGCACAGTGTATTAAAAGCAATAAACTAGTGTGAAATGAGTGGGGGAAGCTGCTGTTGCATTACTGGCAGAATGTCAGAAAAGAATAAATTCAATTGAGTTTTTTTGATGCTCCATCTTGTATTTGTTTTTTGATTCCAGATCCACTGGAACTGGATATTAGCATATCAATATTAGCATATTGCATTTTCTTCCGCTTATCTGGCACCAGGTCAGCAACAGACTATGCAGTCCCTAGTCACATCCTCTACCTGCCACAGGAAGGCATTTTTATTCCATGCCCCCAGATATCAGAGCATCTTTTAGGGTTAACTCAGCCACCCTGTGGAAAAGCTCATTTCGGATAAGGAAAAAGACTATTGGATTGCCTATAAGGTTCTTTTAGGCAACTTAGGTGGTGGGGGCGTTGGCCTGGGCAATTTTTAACCAGGGCAAAGAAGAAACATTTTGAGGAATTGCTGAACCTTGTGGAAAGGCAAAGATCAAGGACGAGGGGGGAGTTCATGGCCACTTTTCGGGCCGAGGTCACTGAGGTCAAAAATGTACTATACCATTTTATTTGATTTACTGTTGATCAAAATTATGGCATTACATTTTCACCCACTCCCCTACAATAAACTGTTCGTAGGGCATAAATCATACAGATTAAAGGGGTCATATAGATTAAACTGGGAATTAAATTTGGTTTAACATATAAGAGGTCATTGTACCATAAAAACACTGTATATATACTCTATGTATGATATGTATTGATGGATTGTAAATCAGCAAGGCCATTTTGAAATCACACCCCAAGTTTGATAAATATTGTTACTGCATCACACCTGGTCTGACCAACGTCTGTATGGATGTTTGTTTCTGACAGTGCTACCTATTTTAATTGACAGGTATTCAACTGCCCAAAAATGTTTGCACAAAACAAAAGTTTTGAAGTTCACTTTTGTTTCAAGAATGAATCATTTCTTACATTACAATGATCATGTATCATCATGAATCCAACCATTTGAGAACTTTTAGTTTTACTGTTTTTAATGAGCACCTAAAAATATACATGTAATGTATGGTTTATGACCTTATGTCCACATCATCTATATTACACACTCAGCTGCTAAGTAGATAACAGAATCGTATTAAGTGACCTGTACGAGGTGCCTATGCATCATATTTTTTAATATTGACTACTTCATATGCTATAACAATGGTATGCATTGGGGTGTTCCAAAGATCAACTATTAGTCAGTTTACACACCACAAGACATGCAGTTGTTGCACAGAATGTGCAGAATGTGCAGAATCTGTAATAATTATAAATATTTAATATTAGTGATTGTACAATAAAATATTTTATTTATACATAGACTTCAAACCCATACAATTCTTGCTGTCAGGTATAAGAGATGCATTACTAACCTTCAGTCATCCACAACCAGTGTTTTTACTGAGTTCATATAATTTCCTCAGTAGTGTAGTCACCCGATGGGTGAAATATTATTTGCTCTTTGGTTGCTTTCATTTTGCGTGGTCTATAAATCCTAATATTTTATTCTTGACATTCTTGCTGTTAGTTGTCTCTCATAAGCTGCTATGGAAAAACAAAGCCATGTGCTCCAAAGTGGCTGTTCAAATGTTTCAAATGATTAATTGCCAATGACTTGACACAAATAAATTCTAATCAGTATTTTCCCGAGGTTCCAGCAGAGCTGTTGCTCAAAGAAAATTGCACTGTTTTTCTGTCGCTTAAATCAAGCTGTGTGAGCAGCTGAAGTTTGCTTTCCCCCAAACAAACTAAATCTATAAATATGAAGCTGTCTAAAACAGGCTGGATATGACTAAACCATGGATTTTTTAAAATAATATTTGAATGTGCTGCCTATACATTATTTCACAATGCGTCCATGTTCAGAAAGTAATGCCTTACGTCACACATCCTGACGACAAACAGTGGAGTAGTGTAAACACTGCAAATATTTCTCTAAGTGTGAATTATTTAACATAAAAATGATTGTAAAGTTGCACAGAGCTGTCTGAGATGCCATAGGCATTGGTTAATATAATATTATATATATATTTATATTGTCACGGGTGAAGAATCACGCAACAAGGCAGGCTAGTGAAAAAACCCCGGAGGGTGGATTTATTACAATAAAAAGGTAAGTGAGAGACGATGTGCAGAGTGGGCGTGGCTGTCGTGGCTTGTGGGACTCGTGCTCTCTGTGCTCCTTGTGGCGTGG
>JAZGTI010008988.1:0-19195 GCA_036877585.1 Botia kubotai | reverse complement strand
CACCCCTCCGAAAGGTCCTCATGATGGACGTGCATCAGAAGAGCTTCATTTAGTGCTCAATGGAACAGACTGGTTCAGGTCGGGTGAGTAAATATCGCTCTGTGTAGCTATAATGGCAGAGGGGGATTATGGGTAAATTGATGGTTGTAATTACTGGATGTAATTAATTGTTAAGGGGGCAGTTCACTCGAAAATGAACTTTCTGTCATTTTGTACTTCAGGTACTTCAAGTGTTCCAGGTTTGACAGGTTGACTTGGGCATTAGACGCTCCTGGTGTATACTGTAATTACATACCATCTTGCTACAGAAAGCGTCCACCAAAAAATAGTTTTTCCTCTTAAAAGCATAAAATACATGTTTTTACCCCCGTTTGCTGCCTTTGTCTGCGCAGTTTGGGATGGTAAAAGATTCGGAACTGAATTCGCATTCTTGCGCTCCTGTCAGCCAGTTTGCAGGTGTCACATGACGCTTTCGGCTTGATTGGCTTAAAATTTTTTTCTCAAACCAGGGGTCAGATTTGGAAAGGTAGGGGGGACCTTAAAACATGTGGCAAGATATAAAATGACCCCAAAAAATTGGTGTGGACTGGAGTGAACAGGAAATGGATTGGCAAAAACTAGCGATTACATTTCTCCTTTTGAATAGCAGGTGCTATTAATATGCTAATGGGATTCTGTCTCTTGAATTACTCACCCTCGTGTCATTCCTAAACCGGTATGATTTTCCTTCTTTTCTGTAGAGCACAAAAAGAGGAAGTGATCAGGAGCGGCCAGACGATAAAAAACATCTTAGATATAGTCTGTATAATTCATTCATTATATTCTGAAGTCTTCTACAGGCATGTGATACTGACCTCTGACCTTGTGATGTCATTCGTGCATGTTCAGTTAGGAGACAAAAGTGTGCCGATGATTTCTGACATTGTTAACGAATATATACAAACTTTCAAAGAAAGAAAGAAGGTTACAGTCGCTCCTGCGTGTTTATGTTACGCAATTACAACATCAGCAACATTTGCATACCAGAAAACAAACATTCATCGCAAAGTTCACCAAAGCTGTTTTGATGGTCTTTTCCCCTTTAAAACACACTCTGTAGATTCTGTGCCTCGGCATATGCTGACGCTCTCAAACTGAGAGACGTTTCAGCAGAGCAGGTGGAGGAGAGGCGCGACGTAACCCTGCGTGTCATCGAAAAAAGAGACAAACATCTGTCACTGTGCTATCTCAGCTCCAAAACGACTGTGTGTCGTGTGTGTGCGCTAAAGAGACACAGAGCAATGCTGGGTCACGCTACACTACTGTAGAATACAAGTCTGTCGCTCTCTCCTGGAGTGATAAACCTTTTGTGTTTTAAAAAACTCAACAATGTGGACGTGACGCACAATGCCAGAAACTAAGTGAAGAACAATCTGTCGGGTTTTACTAGCAGGTTATGGGTCGGTTTTTACTAGCAGGTTATGGGTCGGTTTTTACTAGCAGGTTATGGGTTGGTTTTTACTAGCAGGTTATGGGGCGGTTTTTACTAGCAGGTTATGGGTTGGTTTTTACTAGCAGGTTATGGGTCGGTTTGGGTTTATGCGATGAAGTTTAGGTGTCTACACTCGCATGCTGTCACAGTATGTTTCAGTCAATGTGAGTCTGTAGGGTTTTTCTACCTGTCCATCATCCACCAGTCCAAAAGTGTCATCATTTATTTTTTATACAGGTATTTACAAGTAATGTGCCGAGGTAAAAAAACCCTTAAAATTCTCTGGTCTGTTTCATCATCACTTTACGAAACTGAATTGTTTTTGGTAAGAATAGTTCATGGTCAAGACTTTGAGAAACTTTATAATTTATTTTAACTTTTTAATTATGAATTATGCAGTTTTGATGCTTCAGTGTGACATATAGTAGGTTGTGTGTAGGTGTTTCTATAAATGATATGACTGTATAAGATTGTATTTTACCTGTTTTTTAATTAAAATATCCAGCTAGGCAGACCGCGATTTCTTTTCACAGCTACAAGACCTTGTAATAAATAAAACCGCTAATTAGCGAGTGATGCTAATATAAAACAGTTCCACTTTTTTGACTGGAACAAATTAACAACGTTGGTTTTTAACGGTTGTATTTCCATGCTCATCTGGGATCCAATTCCATATTTTGGGTCGTGTTACCTGGGAATCGATCCTGCAACCTTGTCGTCTACCCGTTGAGCTACAGGCTAATGAAAACACTGTGTAGCAGAACTCCTCAAGGGTTTTTTCATCAGCACTGAGCGTTAGATGTGCCACTGAAAGTGTTTTCCAAATCTTACCCATCCTGCCCTGCTGGTTGCCTGGCAACCTCACGAGAGCTCTGCATCTGAGTTCTTTAAAAGCACCTGAGAGCTGAAATCAACAGCCTTCTGGGCCGGTCGCCCGTCCTCCGCTTTGACTCATTATCTCTCTCTCTCTGTGTGTGTAACCTCGTATTCACACTTATTTCCACGCGAAATATTACGTATCCTCCCAATGGAGGCGTTCAGGTAAATATAAGCTAAAAATATGAAGCTCTTTCCAAAACGGTGATTTTTCGTCTAGGTGTCTGATATAAAACGTGTTTAACAAGCAGGTGTTATTAAGCGAACAATTGAATTAAACGCTAAAGCGATTTTCAGGGAAAATAGCTATCGATGTCAATTCTGTTGTTAATCATCTGAGACCCGCTCTGTATTTTTTTATGTAGTTATTCTGATCGCACCCGGATCACCTCTCTGATTTAAGATAAACGTCAGATTAATACAATTAATAGCGAATTTTCTTTGCAACATTTGGTTATTTAAACCAAACCATTTGAACCATCATATCTCGCCCATTAACTCTTTAAAATGCTACATGAAAACTAAAGAACAGAGTCATTATTTGTGCATATTTGCTGGATTAGCTGAAAAAAAGCAGTTTGTATCAATGTCCATATAATTTATTTAGAAAATTCAACAAATATGTTGAATTTCTATATTTGTATTCATCTTAATACTGAACGCAACCTGTCGGCCACACGGGCAGCAAAACATAACACAAGCCCTCTGTTTCAAACGATGGTGTTGTAACTCCACGGCATTACCAAATATAAAAAACAATATTGCCTGACTCTCCTTGTGGCTCTTTGTTTATTTAGAGATTATTTTTATATGAAACATAAACCCTTTCTTATGAATGACCTTACGATTTTTCGGAAGGCAATTTGTCAAGACAAACAGTGTGAGAAATGTTTGCTATGGCTTGTGTTTGTTAAACTATAGTTATATGAACTGTTCCTGATATTTGCTCATCGTTCGATAGCCTTCAAAATAAAACATGCTGATAAAACATGAAGTAGCTAGCCTGGCCTGTTTTTTGGGCCATGTTTTGTACTTTCCCTTCACACCAGTTGAGTTAACAGCCCATTTCTCCATTTAAATACTTGTTCTAGAAATAAATAACACCTGACAGATTAATTATTTCGGCCGTCGCGCCTTTTCGAACCCTTTTCAAGCATTTAACCCTTGAACGCTTTTCAAAAGAAGCTCACGCTTGGCAAACGGTCGAATAAACGGAGCGACAAGGAGATGCATCGCGATGCGTTCGGCGTCGCTGGAGAGCGAGCCAAAGTCGAAGCGTGTGTCTGTTAGTACTGATGTCAGTTACTCAAAACTACGAGAAAAGAAGAGAGTTACGGATGAAATTTCTGAGTGACTGCTGGAAGAACCGGACACTAATGTAATGATATTTCTTCCCCAGCTCGCGTTGACAGGAGCAGAAACGGGAGTGAAAGAGAAGACCAAATTACCAGATGCCTTTATCTGCTCACTTCCAGGTCTGTACATGATGTGGCAGTAATGAACATGACTACAGGCCAGTATTTATATGCTAAAGCATCTCAGCCTGCTTCAGTCTGTCTTTGAAGAGACTTTGATCTGGCAATCAGCTCGGCTGAGATGATGAGCAGGAAAACAACATCTTTAAAACCTGAGAGACAGAACCGGGTTCGAACGTTCCACATGGACGTAGGCAGATACTTTTTTAGGCACGAACAGGATGAGAAGACTTACATTAGAAGTTACCTTAGAAGATTCGAAACACGGTTGGGTTAGGAGGAGCATTTTTGGGGGGTAAATATTGTATGCATTTGGTTTAAAAAGAGGTTATAGGCAAACATTCTTACAATTTAAAACTGTAATCCAAAAATCAGTTATTGAGCAAGAACATAACTGATCAGTGATCAACACGATCTCATCTCACCCTGATTCACAACTGTAAGATTATAATAATGATTTATAACTTGAGCTGTCGGGACGGATTTCCTGGGAAATGTCAGTTTGGCAGTATATAGTATATAGTTTTTTATAGTTTCAATAGTTTTCAAGAAACCTTTGGCTGGGAGATTTTCTGGGACAAGCCAGTTTTAAAACATCTTATATCAGTACCGTATGTGTAAGATGGCATCTTTATATTATCTTTAATTTCAGTATTTTCAGTCTACACAGATTTAACCCCAAACAAACTTCCTGCTTGTTCTCCAGTTTGGAAACAAAGTAAAATGCAAATAAACAAGTATTAATTTCAAACATTATAACGGTAATAGTCATAATTCTTAGTTTCTTAGTTTAAATGTCATGTAAAAGTCAGATTTAATCTCACTGGTGGAATTGCTTCTGTTCCCAGTACAGCGTCGGACAATAATCTGTTTATTGGAGAATTCTTCAGGTGTGGAACAGACTCATTTAAAAACATTTGTCTTGTGTTTCCAGACGGGCTGGTGTATAAAATATCAGAAATCATTTGTTATATTTCCAAGGAAATAGTTGGCCTTCCAAACCAACTAACCAGCTTGAAGGGATGAAAACATAAATGTAAGCATATGTAAGCAAATGCAAGCGAGCTCAGTTACAGCTCGACTGACAACAACATTGAGTCAGTTTTACAGAAAATCAATACAAAGAATGAAAGCAGTGATCTTTAATGAGTTTGTTACATACTGTACACGTTCTCACACGTGTCAGACAGTCAACAACAGAAAAAATAAGATGTTTATTGATGTTTGTAGACTTGCACATTACTGTACTTCTAAATTACTCTTCAGACTTCAGTATGTAATAAAACAACAGTGAAAATACAAACGAAATGGTGCAATCAATCAATATAATATAAAAAAAAACAGTTTACTTTCTTAAAATGCATTTCTGGTGCTATACTGGGCCCAGTACAGAAGTAAACTGGGTGGCAAACACTGGTGGGTGTTTTCCATAGGTTTTTTTATTGTTTTGGAAACAGAGATATAATGAATCTGTTTTTATTTTTCTGTGTACAGATGACGCCCTGAATTCTGTGGACTGCATCTCCTCTGTGACCTTTGACCTCTCCTCTTCGTCATCCGTAAACCCGGGCGGTCAGGCGGCGACTCTCAGATCTTAGTGTCGGCCGAGTGTGTCCTAGCTGTATGTGAAAGATGAGCTACTCAACAGAAATCTGCTGCTCCAGAGACCAGAAACACAGCGGTTACATGTTCTAGATAACAGTCTGTATTCCTCTGCTTGTTTTATGGCTGTGTTTGTCTTGCGGTTGGAGGTGGGTGCCGATCCAGTTTTAAATCGCGGTGGGCGCACTGTTCTAATTTAATTCCCCCCCGCTGTCTGCAAAGTCGGAGCGGTCTTTAAATCTAATTATTTTTTCTTGTTAGTCTCGAAAGACGAGCGTCTGGTGATTTTAATTTAATTGATTTATTGTAATTAATTTATTTAACGCGGCGCTGTGTGATTAAAAAACACAGTTCTTGTTTGTTATCTCTGTGTCATTTTTGGGATCTTACGGAATGTTGTTCGTTTCTGTGCTATCCATGAGAATCCAGGAGCCAGTCGGAATGGTGCCGGGAATTTCCACAATCCCTAATGGAAATGAATGTGTCCTTTATGTGCGTACTAAACCCATGTGTGTGCCATTATAGAAAAAACAGCCCCATCAAACGTTTCTATGACGATTAATGAGCTGCTTTTTGATTGATGGAATGTTGGGATCGTGATTCCCAAATCCATCCGAATGTTAACGGACTTCCATCCCAGGAGTGTCTCATTCAGAGCTGGAGCAGAAAATCTCTCTCCTTCTGTTTTTTTAGAGATGAAAATCAGTCGCCGGAGTCACCAGACCATATCCGCTTTGAAAAGCTTTTCATTCGCTCTTAGCAAAAGGGAAGAGAGGAAAAATGTTATTTCTCTGATTCGCTGAAAAAAGAGAACGAGAGAGATGGATGTATGGAATGGATAGACAGATGAATACGCAGACGGACAGATAGACAGTTGCTAAGGTGTTTTCTGAGTGGTTGCTAGGTAGTTGCTGCGGTGTTGTGGGTGGCTACCAGGCAGTTGCCTTTGTCGTCAGAAATGGAAACTGTTTCGAGTAACATAGAAGCGTTTTTGCAGGTGTAAACAGACAGATAGGAACCTATAAATATATATTACTATTAAAAATAACCTCAGATTCTTCAGCAGGTTGACAGCATAGGGATGTTGTTTCATATACTCTGCTCTACAGTGTGTTGCTTTCAGCCATGATTCAAGCCCCAAATGAGTTATTAGTGGTGCATTATGGGTAGCTACATGAATGCTCAGCGTTCCATCGCCAGCACTTACATACACGGGTGCAATTAAAAGACATCAAGCCGCTCGCTAAAGGCGGAGTTACAATAAAATAAGGTTACCATGGTGACACTCTGTTGTTTATCTACATCGCACTCGGTTTGACCTCCGTACGGCGCGACGCGAGCGAGATGACAGCGAGAACGGACGATAAACTCTGGCATGCGGCCAGACCTGCACTGCGGGGACAGCTGTGTAGGAGTGTCGAACGCTCTTCTGCATCTCTGGAGGAGCCCACTCGACTGTTCCTGCTCCAACCTTCAACAGCTCAACATACGGGCCTCCAAGAGACCAAAGATGATGAAAATTAATGCAGTTACAGTTTATTGCGCGTGGAATTCATGATTCGATTCATGTTAAGCCCGGCACACACTGTACGATTTTTAATAATGTTTTATGATTGTTGCCCGCCAGACTCTGTACGAACATGATTAGCTAAACATGTTGAAACCTCGTTAATTTAATATCCAGTAAGATATTAGCAGTGAATGAAAGACTGTCTGGCTTAATTCTCCTGTCGCCTCCTCCAGTCTCTCCTTCTGCTCCTATGCCTGCACTCTGAGGTAACAAGTACCATTGAGTTACAGAGAGACCCAGAAAACAGACCATCCCCAGCTAACAGTTTTAGGTTGTAAGAACGTTTCCATAACGTTTCCATTAGGTGACAAAAATGTTATTTTGAAAATTCTGAGTACGTTTAAAATGTCCTTTTTTAGCCGTTGTATTAACATTATCGCTTGATTATAAGAATGTTATTCAAACGTTTTTTAATTCTATAACGTTTTTAAAATGTTCCACTAACAATTTAAAAATAACATTTATGATATATATGATATATTACATTAAACACGATCCACTATCATTACTTGCAAGAATGTTTAGATAATATTGAGAGAACTTTTAGAGAATGTTAGCCAATGTTCTGAGAACGTTTCCTGTTAGCTGGGCCACAGCCTTTGCAGCTTTGTGTGTATGCAAGACAACCTGCAGTAAATGCAACTCTTACAGCCACACTAAGAAGTTCAGAGGTTCAAACGCATTCAGTGAGGCAGAAATGCGACCGTGTGGCGACACGCAGCTTATGGGGATTTTAACAAGATATTCAGGCGCAGTTGTATTAATCGCTTTTGTTTAATGCTAAATTGCATCTTTCAACAGACGCCTCACATTCGACTTAGTCTCAACCGTAGACGGTTTGAGGGAATGAAAAATAAGGGCTTAAACGCGTGTTTAGCATTAGCATTAGTCAGACAGAAACATCAGCACAGGAAGCGTAAGCACAGAGTTAGCGCGCTGAACGTAACGCGAGTCATTGTTAGCGGGTGACGTCCAATCGTAGCGCGTAGAGTCTGACAACAGAGGCTCTTTAAATGCTAATAAAACAGCTTTTTTGTCATTCTTCTTTTTAGGAAGATAAAAAATAGCTTAATGGATTTTTAAGTGCTGCGTGAACTTGTGAAATAGCTACACATCAGCGCGCGATAGCCCCTTAATCTTTTACTGCTTTCAGTCTCACTGAACGTCAGTCTCACTGTTTTTAAATCACTTTTCACAAGCATCAAACTTTTCAGAGCGTCTCGAACTGAAGTCAACATGTCATGTCAGCAACAAAAAGGTTCCACTTGTTAACATTAGTTAATTAACTTCGATAGCATGCACTAACTACCAACATTTAACTACTAACATTTAACCACTAACGAATTTCGAAGTTTATAAGCAAACGTTGTATCTGTTAAAGGTAGGGTGAATTTTTTTCCGGAAAACTTTCTTTTCTCGTCCTAAAAGCAACCACAAAGTGGTCTAAATCTACTCATATGGAACTTAATATATAATAATAAATATACACATACCTACAAATATACTTATATCATTAAAAGTACGTCCAATTATTGCAGTCGGCCCGAATGCAATGATTGGATGTCCTGCTTGCCTGTCAGACATGTATGCATTCATGTGTTGGAGAAGGTGTGGTTTTGGAGAGCACAGGACTGTATGCTTCAAAGCTAGCTTGCTGTTGCTAGTCTCTCTGAAACCTGGAATATCGCCTTTGGATCAATTTCAAAACAGAGAAGCTGATGCGAGTGCCTTATTCACACGCTACAGAACCGACATCGCGCCGTACCGACATCGTCGATGAAAATAGACGCGCATCTCCCTTTTATACATGTGTGAATCATGAGGACGCAGGTTCGGTGATTAGCTCAGGAAGTGAAGCGAGTGTGCTGTCGAATCCGACCTGTTAAACAGCTTAAGAATCGAAAAACTGACGAAAGCTTTTGCGTGCCGCGTGCTGTCAGCTAAACTCATCTTCACACTCACAGCAAACTGAGAGTTTTCACTTAAATTATACGTGTCGAGAGCTTAGATTTAACAACATCTAATTCAATGTGAGAGTTACATGTCACACTGCTATTTCTCTCTCTGTTTATATATATATATATATATATATATATAGTGATTTATGATAAATATGACACATTGAGACATATTTGACATTTAGCCTCCGTACTTTCACAGTTTTGCTTGTTGTTGATATATTTATTTCTGTAATATTATGTAATAATAATATTTGCTCTCTTCATGCTCTCTTGAAGTTCTGGCTGTTTTATGTGTCCCATCTTCACCTCAGGTGACCTCTGAACAGTTTGTGTGTTTGCAGTCGTCTCTTAGTGATGCCCTCATCGATGACCCGCTCGCTCACAGACGGTACCAGCCCTTTATCACTGTGAGGTGATTCTGGAAAGTATTCAGGGATCTGACTAGCCAATAAATATGTGTCTGGTGTTCTCCAGGGAAAAAATTAAATGTATAGTCAGCTTTTAAAGCTGCAATCTGTCACTTTACTGAATGAAACCGTAAGTTCATAATAATGATTTATAATTTGAGCTAGCCGGTCCAGTTTCGCTGGAAGTGTGTTTATGTATCACAGGTACTGTAGAAGATGCAGTGTTTGTAGCTTGTTCATACAGCAGCTGTTTAGAATTTAAACTTATCCACATTAAGAAAGTAACTCCACAAGTAACCTGCAGTTTCATGTTTCAAACAGAGATGGCGGTAGAGAGTCAAAAGTTACAGATTGCAGCATGTAGCATTTTTATTTTTCTTTCCAAAATGATACGCTAAGCTAATGGAGAGCTAAACTTAAACTTGACGACATCCTAAATCAAGGACGGCAATCCACGGGGTTTAAATTGAAATTAATCCGGCTAAGTTTCGGTATTCATTAGGTTCAGACTTCAGTGCTATTGGAACCAATTAGTGTGTGATCTTCTTAGCTAAAAGTCTACAGCGCAGAGCTCTTAAAACCCAATAACAGTGTGATTTTATACTGCTGTCCCCCAAACACACCCAGTGACGGATTAACACAGCACACTCGCACACAAATCGACAGTGTTCAACAGCAATAAAACACTGATGTGGTGTTTGAATCTCAACTTCGAACCGTGAATTATTGTAGCTTTGCTAATTCACACGTTTTAAATTCATGCGTTTTTCGAAGCAAATCGCTACAAAGGTTCCCTTGTGGTTTGCCGTATTGATCGTTGACAACAAAACGCTGAGCTAAGATGACAGATTTGACACGCGGACGACTCTGTAGTGACTGACTATACGTTCGTTTTAACGCGATGAGGTGGCCGCGTGCGAGTTTAGCGACGTTTATTGATTTGACCCATGCGGCATTTTAGATAGATTGAAAATACAAACCAAACGGTCGCCCGAGAGGAGCCTGTGGGGAACCGCTTAGCATTCAGCTCATGTTCACACGTATAATTAACTCTTGAGTAAAAACTCCCTCAGGAGAGTCTCGCTGGAGTCTCACGTACGGCTCAGAGAGAGTGTGTGTGTGTGTGTGTGAGCGTGTGTGTGTGTGTGTGTGTGTGAGCGTGTGTGTGTGCAGACTTACACAGAATACCACGGTGCTGTAAGTGAATTAGCGTAAATAAATTAGCCAATTAAAAATAATAACACAAACCAGCTGGGAATTTCATACGATGTCTGCCAACAGCATCTGACAACTTAACGAAAATTAGCCGACTTACAGTCTCTCGCGCGGTTAGCATTGATACAGTAATGATTCTAAAAATTGTTGTGTGTTACTTGTTTTTGAATACCCGCAATTACACTTAGTTTTCTTCATTTGTTCTCCTAATTCCTCGTGTCGTGTGACAACCGATTCCAAACCTTCGTAATCATGCCAGACTAAAACATTACCGTGAGGACGAACAGGTATCTCCAAAAATGGAACCTCTAATCTTCTCAGTTTCTCTAATGGGAATAGCACGTCCCATTTCCTGGCTAAGCTTTGTTCGTTTGCGCACCGTAATGCAGCAGATCTGTAATATTTCTGCTGTTAATCAATAAATGTGAGATAACCAGCCAATGTGAACTGGCTAAAGTTTGCTTGTTTTCTGTTATTAATCGAATATTATATCAAATATTTAATGGAAGTGAAATGGTCTGTTCCCCCAGAAATCACTTTAATTTATGACTCATGGAGTCATGTATTCATGGAGGAAATTAGGGAACGAGAAAATAATGTGTTTTCTTCTATTTTGCCCCCTTTAATACATGTTTTTAAATATAAAATTGGAAAAATTGATTGCGTGGCGATACGAGCGTTCACTTACTCCGTCCTTTTACGTTTAAAGTTGGAGATTTATGGTGAAATTCCATCGGAACGTTTGGGAAAGTTTGAAGCACATTTAAAGTTCTGTGGTTTCGCCTTCCTGTTGAAACTACATGAATCACACAGAATGTCATACTAAAACAAACACATTTTATGATATCTATCGTACACGTCTTGTAGTATGTATAGTTTGCACAGTATGTTATTTATTCAAATCTAGGCTGTTTTTTGGGCGATCTCTCTGAACGAGTTTAAAGATGAACGGTTGCTTTTCTTATCAGACTTGTACCTGTTTCTAAGCTGTTTCTTTCCCCATGTCTCATCTCCTCTTCATCTACAGCCAAAAGCAAACTTGTGCTTTCAGAGGATGACTCACTCTCACTTTATCAGCTCAGACTGCTCGAAACCAAGACACTGCAAAGCTGAGAGAGAGAGAGAGAGAGATGGAGAGAGATGGAGAGCTATTTCCCTTCATTCACAATTTCTCTTTAAAAGTCCTCGAACGCCACCAGTTAGTCGTCCCCCTGAGATGAGATGAGTGCTGTGTATATAATCCGTCTGTTATATTTCTTCGTTTTCATGCGGAGCTTCTGTCTCTCGCTCTGTGTTGATTCAGGTCTGTTTGTTGGCTGTCAGTCTCAGGTAAGAAATCTACAAGAAATGGAGGCTTTGATTGTGAAACGCAAAACACGACCTGTTCGCTTTCTGCTCTTGTCTTGTGACGTTTGAGAGACACGGCACGTCTACCAATGCCCTGCGGCCTGTGTATATATACTTGAAAGATTACGCTTGTTTTGAAAAGAACGAAAGCTGTTTTTTAAACGCATTTTAGATTGTTGCTATTGATCTTCGCTCTCTGCATTTTGAAAAGTCTGAATGTTTAAAATCTAAGCTATCATGTGCGCCGCACTTTATGTTTGTATCTTTGATGTTAGCCCCGCGTGTTCTTGATTGTTTTCAATATCGCTACGAGGAACGTTTATCAAAGAATTGTTTGCACATATAAACTTTTTTTAAAGGCTGTCTGATGACCCACAATTCCTTGTTTTTCGTCATTCACCTCGACTGACGAGCTTTGATGAATACGGCGCTCATATTATGCGAAAAAAAGACGCAAAATAGCTTTAACCGCTTAAGCGCTGAGAAAACACGGTGAGGGTAGACATGCTATAGAAAGTTTTTTTGTACCGTAAAACTCATGAAACGTAGTTCTGCTCGGTATCAAAGACTGTTTATCTCTCATGTGTTCAGTTCTTCATATTAGGAGAACAAAACATGATTCTACTGAATTCCTCCCGGAATGCTCTTTAGTTTATTGTGCACAATTCATAAGTATGTTGTTTTAAATAAAAACGTTCCTAAAAGCATGCCAGCGTTCTCATTTCCTGACGATGTCACCGAGGCCACACAGATGGGAAACTCATATTAACTGTATTAAATGTTAAAAATGTGACACTCAACTTTCAACCTCAAGATACATTTCCTGCTGTTGCTAATGTAGACCGGCCTTTACCGGTCTGCATGAGGTCTCAGGCAGTCTGGGATACACCAGGATGGGTCTGATAAACTCTCTTTGCCAACACCAGCCGTACACCTTCAGTCCACTCATGTTACTCAGTTACACTCATTTTATTACCTTTTATTTCTTCCACCTTTGCAGCTTCACGCCTGTTTTTATTTGCCCTGCAGCGCATCTTCTGTTTGTCGGCTGGGTGCCGTTTGCAGAAAAATCTGCATGGCGGCCTTTTTCCAGGAACAGCTGTAATAGGAGCGAAACACATCCTGTGAAATCTAATGCTTGCCGGACATCATATTTCAGCAGTGTGTTCCCAGCTAACAAGGAACGTTCTCAGAATGTTTGGCTGACATTTTCGCAGTAATGTTAGTAGAGTGTTTTTCTAACGTTATATGATGTATATATTGCAAACGTTATTTTTAAGTTGTTAGTGGAAGGTTTTAAAAATGTTACAGAATTAAAAAAGTTTGAATAACGTTCTTATAACCAAGCAGTAACGTCTAAAAAAAACGGATGTTTTGAACGTTGCAATGCGCTTACAAGACAATTCTGAAAGCAGAAACAGTGATGCACAGAAAACTCATTAAGAATCCGTGAATGCGCATGCGCATGCACATGCGTGACAGAATGTAACGTGTACCTCCAGAGACGCAGTATTTGTTATGCTCCGCTTGCATGCAGTTCTGACCTTTACCCACAATCCCGCAGTCCCTCGTTGGCACCATGCAGTCATTAACAGCGTTTAACCTTTCACAGGCATCAGAGAGGAGAAAGAACATATTGGTTTATAAAACGAGAGACAAATTCTCAAAACTGTGTTTTATCCACTAACCGCTCGTGAAACTAACCTCCGTAATTCTATTAGTTAAAAATGAACAAAAATCGGTTATTAAGTACATAACAGATCAGTGTTGTTTGATTGTTTTAAGGGAACTTTTAGAGAACATTAGCCAGTTTTCTTTTAATATTTCTCTGGTTAATATTTCTCTGGTTCTTTAGATCTAATGTCATTTTGTTTCTCAAGTGTGTTTTGTTTTGAGCATGTTCAGATATTTGTACTGATAAGCAAGACGAAAACATTTTGCAGGAGATTAGTGTGTCCTAAATTAAATGTGCAAAAGTACAGCTCAGCTCTTACAGGAATCTTGTCTGAAGAATTAGAGACTCAGTCTGAAATGAAATCTAATTATAATTTATTAGGCATCGTGTTTAACTGGCGCTCACTCGACACACACAACTCGACGAGATGACAGATAGTTTTAACTTTTATTCCCAGCGCACAGTAAGTAAATAAGTCAGGCGTTCTTTAATTTTTTTATTCATTTATTTTGCGAGTGTATGGGGAACTGTAAGAGGCTTGGAAAGCAATGCTTCTCGTTTATCATTTGGAGAAGATCCCCGCGGGAAAACTCTGGAAATCTCTCATGGCACCTCTGTGCTCAGAATATCTCAGCAGACAACACACACACACACACACACACAGCGAGCGCACAGTGTCATTTCTGTACTCTTGGCTCTTGATAAGCAGCCCATCAGAGCTGTGTGGAGGTTTAGCGGTTTGAACTTCACTACTTTCCTCTGGAGGTAAAAATAAAAAAAAGAGTCATGTTTAGTTTTTTATAGAAGCTGAATGTGTAGGAAATATGTCAAATATCGGCCGTGGATTCACAGAATTGCATCTATATGCACACACAGAAAGAAGAGAGGATTTTTTAACTGTAGATAAGACACTGTTTTTGAAATGATAAACACTTTGTCTCTGTTGCTTTTAACAGCTCGTGCTGTGCTGGGAAATCAGAATGTAGTGGCTGATTTTAGGCAGTAAATGGTTTTGGAAGGCGATGTGCTGTAGAGTGTTTTGTTATTAAAAGTGTCTGTGGCAGTTCGTGTGCGTCAGGATTGTGTGTTTGTTAGCTGATCAGACCGGTGCTGGGCTTGTGTTTAAGCAGCAGTTTGTTTAAATCCAGGACCGTCTCTTCAGTCCCCTAAAGACGTCTACAAGAGAAGACACAGCTAAAGACTTTAAGTTGTAAGAACGTTTCCCTAACGTTTCCATTAAGTAACACGAAACATTACAAATTTTTGTTTTTTTAACTCCGTAACATTTTTTAAACTGTTCCACTAACTACTTAAGAACATTTATATATATGACACATCGCATTAAAGTTCTACCTTTAGAGAACGTTATCTAACGTTCTGAGAATCTATTTTTGTGTCTTCTAAGGATTTTGAGGGAAGCAGCGGAGACAAAGTTAATATTTGTGAGCATAATATCTCATTTAGGTTCTCCTGAGTGAATAAAAGCAAAAAACACAGTTTTCTGGGGTCACCATGTGTCATGTTTAATTCAGCGAGGTTATCGCCTCATACATAAAAACATTTATTCAGCATTTTCCATATCTAATTGTATCATTTTTGGATTCATGTAATTATGGTAATGATCTGGTTTAGCGCATCGCTTTGTGGAATATTCTTCTGACACGCTGCCCTTTTCCATGCTGCAAGACATTCAGATATTCCCTTCGTACAGTGCTATGCTAAGTATGCTAATATTGTGTATTTATACACTGGGCAAAGTATGCATAGTGCATACTACTTCCCTAAAGAAATATAGGTTTGCGGTTTGTTATTCTAAACACACCCGCGGGATGCGAACAGATTCCCACGCTCGTGTGTTCTCTCTCTCTCTCTCTCTCTCTCGTTTGCAGTAGTATCAGAGATCCCAAATCTCCACCGATATATTTTCGCCCTGTGTTTGTGAGCTGTCTCTGCCCCTCGTGTGCTGAGATAATCATATACTGCTGTGTTGCTCATTGTCTCCACAGAGCAGATTGCTTGTCACCTCTGTATGTGGTTTGGGGGGGCGATAAATGTGTTAAACGATCATAATTTTTCATTAAAGGTGGGTCCTGTTTACAACCAAAACACACTGGTAACAAGCATTGACCTTTGACGCTAACTTTTGCCTTTTACGAAGGTGACGTGCGCAAACCGAAACTCACGGCCCTTTCTTTACGAAATAAATACGTACGCAGCAGGTGTGCCACTGAAAAAGTGCTGTCGCTTGACTTTACTGATCCTCTCTCTCTCTCTCTCTCTCTCTCTCTCTCTTGAAGATCAGACACTGTTGTCAGTCAGCAGGGAAGACACTTCAGCTGACCCGCGACACACTCACCTGTAAGAGGGGGGGCGGGGATGGGGGACCCCAGGGTGCAGCTGGAGGTTCTGGTAGTTAATCTTCTCCTTCGCTCTGATCTCTCTGTGTTTGTAGATGACCACACCTGTAAGGCAAAGGTAAAATGTCCAAAAGCATTATGGTAAATGGGAAAAAAAACAGCGTGTAAATGTCACACAGTCAGTGGAGCAATATAAACAAACACACACATACACGCGAATTCTCCAATAAACTTCATCCAATTAAACTAACAAGGCAGAGGGAAAATGTTGCTTTTGGGTGGCATAATCTAGAGGTAAAAAGGAAGAAACAAATAACAGTTATTAAGCAGAACACTTCAGGTCGGGGGCTTCGCCCTGCGCCCCCATTGGACAGGTTTTTAATTAAGAAGGTGTGTGTCTGTCGACGAGGAACTCGGCACAGAATCGTGGGTAAAGTATCACGAGGATAATTAGCTCGTGTTTTGATTGTTTAAGCGCAAGTGATTTTAATTGATGAACATTAGTTTGTTTATTTCTGTAACAAGGTTTTGCAGCCCCATTAGCAATGTGTGTGTGTTGCTAGTTCCCACGCACTTACACACACACACACACACACACACACAACACACACACACAACACACACACAACACACACACACAACACACACACAACACACACACTATGTCTAAATGCACAGAGCTGCTGAACTGACATTAAGATTAAATAAAATGTATTCAGTCAAAAATGAATCATCCAGCTTTTGTTCATATATTGTCCCCAGTCACCTTTGACCCTTCATTACTAATGTGTATTATAATATATCATATTTTCTTGCTTTTTTCTTTTATTTGTTCCATTTCCCCACTTTTGAATCCCCTTTTAGGTTGCCATTCAGTGCCCTCTGGACCAGAACCAAACGTTGGATTTGGACCGGACCGCTGTTAGCCGTCCCAGCATCCTTTGCTGCTGTCTGCTGCGCCTTTATTGGCTCACTTGTTTTAAAAAGAGAAATTTAGATTCAGATTTCCTAGGAGAGCCAGAGGATGTAGGTGGGAACCATGATGGTCCTACAGGTGACCACTGATCTGGCTGAGAGCCACTGTTGTCTTCTCTTTAAAGCCCCTGACAGGCGGTGTGAGAGAGAGAGAGAGAGAGAGAGAGAGAGAAAACCCAAGGACAGGAGAGCAGGAACTTCAGACAGATCAGGGTGGGGATGAGACAGGGACCAAAAGATGAAAAGGAGAAGAACCTTCTTTATCTATTCATTCTTCGACCCTGTGAGAGCCCTCCTGCCACTGTTACCTTGTTCTCGTGCTCTGCTGAGGTTTCTCATTATATCATACGGTTATATTTTACACAGTGTCACCAAGACCGAAATATCACATTTTCAAAAGCTATTTCCAGTAGAACGATCTAAAAAGCAGAAAAAATAAAAGTCTAGGTTTATTCTCAGTTATGTCTCGGAGAAACACTCGAGATATTTAAGAGATCACATTTGAGAATTTGACTATGGAAACGTTATAGTTGTTGTAGTTATGAAATGTCGACAATACGGTTTAGTTATACCCTGACGTCATTAGCATTTAGCGCTACAGGTAAAACGTTATTTGCAACGAGAGTCCCGCAAAACTAGGTGTTCGTGGAAACCCTGAGGTGAATTTGACACCTAACGTTAAGAAAAACTTCTTGAGGGAAAGTTCTGGAGTCATTCCAGTTAACCATCAAAGAATCTCATCTTTCCTTCATATCTTTGATAGTCAGATGGGGAACATCTAAAAAAAGCATCTTTATATTTGTCTGGATCTTATAGAGCGAGCGAGCGGCTGGAAATGTCAACAGTGTAAATACCAGCATTTGTTCCTCTCTCCTCGATCAATAGAGAATATCATTATGTTCTCTGTATATCTCCACAGAGCTCTGCATGCGAACCTTCCTGAACTTTCCATTGTTAGATCTCGCTGCTCTACGGATGTCGTGTGTGGGTGGGTGTGGTCTTATCTGCGTAAAGAGACGAGGCGAGACGAGGCGAGACGAGGAGAGCTGTGAGGTCATGCTTTTCCAAAAGAGGTACAAGATGACTCAAGATGACATGAGAGTAAAATGACAGCGAGGTGTCACGCGGAGCACGTCCTCAGAACGTCTCTGAAAGTCCTCTCAAAGTTATCCAAAAATGTTCTTGCAGTAACGTTAGTAGAACGTTTTTTAACATGATACGGCACGTCAAATTCATTCTCAAGTTGTTAGTGGAACGTTTTAAAAACGTTACAATTTAAAACGTTTAAATGACGTTCTTGTAAGCAAGCACAAACGCGATGTCTAAAGAAGTGGACGTGACTGTGGTCTGCAGATGAAGGATCATTTTGTTGAGACGAGCTGAGCACAGCTGTTGGCAGAGAGATGGAGAGATTATAATACAGATGAACAGACAATGAGCAGCGCCGTAACAGAGATTCATCACTGAGAAAGAATTGTGATTCCTGCCAGAACAACAGGAAACATCAGATTGTGTTCCAGAATCCAGTTTGTTCTCCTCAAAACTGTGGCATCACAGCACCTCCTGTCTTTCTCATAACCCTCTCTCCTGCATCCTCCATCAAACATTACTGGAGCCCCAGTGCTGCCAGAAAAGATGAGAAAGACAGGGGACAGGGTGCGGTGATGCACCCCTGTTTTAACCTGGAGGTTCCGTCTGTATGTTGAGATGTCAACAGCTCCACCTACTGGAGGTTTGCTTTTTGTTTTGTGGCACATTTCAAGTCTGTTTTCATTCGCCTGTTTTTTCTTTCCGTGGACGTTGGTTAAACGTCTGCATGCAATTTGTATCTTCGCTTTAAAAGCGCCTTACGCAATCCCTTTTATCTCCAAAAGAAAAATATTTATCCCCAGAACAACACCAGCGGTTTAAATTTCACCGTTCGGAGACGAACTCAAGCTTCCGTTTAATTAAACCGCACGGTCGTCGTCTTCCGAGCAAACGAAATCAGGAAAATAGACAAATCTCGTCGCGTTTGAATCGGTGAAATCCTTTGGGTTGACCTCACAGTCGTTGAATTTTTCGCCGACTGTGTGGGAGAGAGATAATTGGCCGACGGTTCGTCAGCTAATTGTGTTTTCCTCTAATTGTCCTTTTTCATCGTTAATTCGGGCCTTTGTGGAAGCGCTAACAAGCGGTGAGGAGTCGCATGAAGAGGCTGTGGGCGGTGAAGGACAAAAGAAATGAGTTTTATCTCAAATGAAAGCACAAGTGAGGTGTGTGTG
>JAZGTI010008987.1:7940-19412 GCA_036877585.1 Botia kubotai | reverse complement strand
TACAAGCAACATGAAATGTGTGCCACAGAATTGAAAAATGAAATGGGTCTGTGAAGTGTCCTATATTTGTGGAAGGTGCCTTATCTTGTTGACATGCTGCAGATTCATCATTTTCATCCAAAGCTGTGATTTACACAAGCTGTTGCTGCAGAGTAATCATAGCGTGTTCTCTGGGCATTCAGATATTAAAATGCTAATCATCTCAACCTCTGCACCCTACGGTGATGTATGCTCCACACGCGCAGGTGCCATTTCACAGACCAGCTCCGATACATTTAATGAGAAGTTGAGAATATGTTTAAATGAATTTTGCGCCTTGATTTGCATCCAAACTTTAACTATTTAAATTTCAGAACTACTGCAATAAGAATGTTGAGATGAAGTTAACAGAGGCTGGCACTCACCTGTCCACAGCAATGGCAAGCAGCGCATTGGTGGACACATACAGAGAGACGGTCCTCAGGTAGTTAATGGAGACACAAAGAACAATCCCATGATCCCACGATAGCCGTTTCACCACGTAATAATCCACCAGGAACGGACAGCACACGACCGCCACCAGGAAGTCTGATATTGCCAAGTTGGCAATGAGTAAATTGGTGAGATTTCGTAGTTTTTTGTAACGTGCCAATGAGGCTATGAAGATACAGTTTCCGATCCCACACACCAGCATGATGGAAACCAGGACCACAGCGATCACAATTGTAGCCACAAAGAAAGCTTGACCTTGGGTTGTGTCGGGGATCTCGTCCACTGGAATCTCGTAATCCAGAGGAATGTCGTAATTGGGCATGACATCATGGGGGTTATCCGATGGGTGGCTCAGCCCGGAGGTCCCTGTCCAGGATGAGGTGCTAATGTTGTGTTCTTCCATCTTGTCTTTGTTCTGGTCTTACTGAAGCAGGCTGTAGCCACCAGGATCTTCCATGACTTGGCTGTAGAGAAGAAATCACAGAATCTGTCACATCGAAGGAAAATTTATTCTCAAAATCATGTTCATATGCTAGTGTGCATTTTTACTATCAGAAATACAAGCTGCTCTTCCACTTGAAAACATTCTGAGCGCGATTAAACGATGGTTATAGGTAATTAGGTTAACCTGATAATAAAACTGAAATATGAGGTTGTTGATTTATCCGGTATGAACTGACACAGATTGACTGGTACTTCAGATTTAGTCTCTAACAGCTCTGTACTGTTTGTACAGCTACATGTAAATATTTGATTGAACACAAACATGAATAAGATTCGACAGCTCAAGTGAAGCAGACAGGAGAGGATTATAAATGAACGATGAAACTGAGGCTTCTGCTCTTGGAATATAGTGCACAACAGTGAGTCAGGGCATAACAATGAATAAATTGTTATTGTTGTGTGAACTATATTGAAAAAGCTCTGATGAAACCCTGTAACTTTCTATGAAATATCTTTCTTCAGATCTCCGTTATGTAGAAATGTGAAGGACAACTGATGGTCAGATTAGACATGCGTTTACTGTAAACGCCTGTTTAGTATGAGGCTGGTGTAAAAAAAAATTGTAAAAAAATTACACAGTAACTGATACTTTATTGATAAATTAATACAGTTAACCATTTTAACAGTTTTCAATGTCTTGAAAGACGTACACATACACGACTCATGTGAAAAATGTATATATGTATGTATATATGTACAACTATTGACGTAGACAATTAGCTTATCACTACGGCATTGCATCTCATTTAAATTCGATTAATTTAATATTAATTATTTTAACACAGTCCTCTAGAAGAATTACTACGTGGGCATTTGGTGGTCTAACAAAACAATCAATGTCAGAGCAAATAACTAAACTTTTGTTTTAGTAAATGTAATGTTTAAAGTATTAAAGTGAGATCATAAAAACACGATTAATTCTTTGTCAGAATACCTGAAGTACAATAAGTCATTCAGAATAAAGGCAAACGGCTCGTGACGTGACATTTCTACTGCATGCGCGTTAAATACTGATTTACATTCATTCACGTCGTTTCTGTTTTGGCGAACTCAAAAGACAGATTTAAATGATGGCAAACTTGATATAAACCGCGTGTTTTAGGCTATTCTTGAATATGCAATCACTCCAACCCGTTTAGGTCTCACTGGGTTTATAAAAAACAAAGCGCAAAAGATCAACACTTTAGAAATATAAACGGATACATGTATAGCTCACCTTCACAGTCTTGTCCGTTTTGTTTCAGTTTTTATTTCCTTGCTGGAGCATGTTTGCATCTTAACATCTGTCTGTTGAAGTTATTCCTCCGTGCGTCTGCGGATCTGCGCGTCTAACGGACACATGAATCCGCTCCGCGTCTCCTCCCATCCAGCGGAAAGACTCAACAAACCGCTGCGTGTCTGCAACCTGTGAATACAGCAGCGTGTATAAAAGCCACAGAAAATCTCAATACTAGTACATGTTGTGATTGAAGCACTCACTCCTTTCCATCTTCTTGCCCTCCTTCTGAAGCTCTGTCTCGTCCCTGTGGCAGCTCTCGTCTTTTATGCTGTTCACCCGTGTCTGTTTTCAGCTCTTACCTATAGGAGAACATGTCTGTCTACAGTGGACTGATTTCAATGCATGTTTAAAAACACAGAATTCATCACCTCTTTTCCTCCTCTCTTTTCTCATGCACTCATGCACAGCCCCGAGTACATTTCAAATGCAGATAACAAAACAGACGCATTTAACGTGTTTGGTTTCAGTTCAGACTGCAGGTGTCATTCATCTGATTAACTGCAGTTATATGGACGTGTTCCTAGTGTCCAAGTACTTCATTTTAAACAGTGCAGATTGTTTTAATATTTATTCATAATTAATGCACAGGTATGGCCTGAGATATTGGGAAGGATGGATGGATGCACACACACATTTCAAGTTTTCCCGTCATGCTGGGCAACATCATGAAAGTGGTTTTAGGAACACAAAGCTCTCAGGTGGTTTATCCAGGACTGTTTCATTTATAATTTATAGTTCTGCACATCTTTTGATATTGTTCTATTTTAGGTGCCATCAGGACCAGCTACCGACGTGAAGCTGGTGTTTGTTTAAGATTTATGTACATTTACAGCACAGAACCTAATAGCGACAGTCCTGACCTCACACACACACACACACACACACACATACACTTTCACTCCCAGACAGAATAACCCTGAACAGTTCTTAAAAATTTACAGCTTGTAGTAACAGATGTCGGTGTCGACAAAAATACCCTCCCTTTAAATCACTCTCCACCTCTCTCACACAGCATTCCGGTTAAACAGAGCTATAAAACCGCACTGAAGCCACAAGCAGAACAACAGTGACAGACAAACACTATGTGACAGAACGTAATCAGAGCGTTCCTGTTATAATGAACGAGGCTTTAATGGCAGCCAGGTGTGAACATTCATTAGACTCCATCAAAGACCCCGTGAACTAACCTGACAGCAGTAGCCGACGCCTCTCACGTCTTCTCCAAACACAGCGTGTGGAGAGCACCAGGCGCGCTCGAGCGGCTTCACAGATCGTGTCAGGCTGCGGGACTTCTGACCCGGATCACAGGTGTGTGGAGGGAGATGATTGGTCTGTCATGGCACAGAGAGCCCGGCAGCTGATTCATTTGGAGACTAAACAAAGATGACAGCGAGAAGTGTCGTCTCATCGCCTCGCCTGCTATTAGATCAAGACGTTCTAACAGAGTTCATCAAGAGAACCTTTGAGGTTTGCTTGATCAGATCGTGCCAGAATATATTTAAAATAGTTTGAAAGCTTTGAGACTAAAGGTTATAGCTTGAAGTTCAAGGTTAGACAAGGCTGTCGGTTGCTAAGGTGCTCTGAATGGTTGCTACAGAATCCTGGGTGGTTGCTAATGTGAGTACGGTGTTCCTGGATCAACATTATTGGTCCTGAAACATTTCAGCCAATCAGATTGTAAAATTAGGTTTAGGACTGGGTTAGAGGCTTGTACACCATTCTTACCTGTCTTACCTGTCCTTTTCTTTATCTGAACACTTGACAGTAACCATGGTTACTTAGGTGCTTAGGGTGGTTTTTAGGATAAGGTCATACTTGACAGACAGATATATAGACCTACATACATTCTGAGATCATTGCGTTTATTGAAAGAGGCGAAATGAGCTTAAGTATGATTTAAGTCTTTGATGAAACCACTATTCAATGACATTTGTAATAATCTCTTTTGAAAATGTCACAAAGTGGGCGAGCCATTATGTTCTCGGCACTCTGGAAAACAAAACTCTGGGGAAATATTTTTCTTAGCATAAAACCTTTTAATGGATTTGCGTTTGATTGCCCCATTTTCACATACTGTGTGCGTGTGGGGGGAGGTCTTGTTTAGTTGTCAGTTATTATGCAGAGTTGCTATCATGACATTTTAAAAGCAGCACATCTGAAATATCACTCACCTCTCCGGTCAGATCCCGGGCTGTTTAAATGAAGACATACAAAATAAACAACAAAACACACTGTTACTGAATCAGTCTGGCTTCCTGCTGCTTCCTGATCATTTCCTTCAGTTTCTCTTTATGAGATGCACATTGTGTGATTAAAATTCATGGAATGTTTTCTCTTTGGACTAAATTGATGCTTATCTTTAAATGCAGCACAGTGTGAAGTTAATTAAATGTTAAACGGCGTCTGTGTCGTGTAATCACAGTCACACAAGTTCGCAAATCAATGTTGTAGTATAAGCGGTGCAATACCGTTCTTGGTATTGATTTATCGTCAGCTTGTACTCATGTTCATAAGCTAGCTATGCTCCTGGATAGAATTTAGATGTCTCGCTATTTGGAGCCAAAAACAGCTGTTTCCATCAGCCTTTAGGTACAGAGTGTTCATGATACAACAGAGGACAGACAGCACTCATCTCACACTACAAGTATATAATGTACAGACAGTAATTCAGGAGACAAATACTGCCAGAACTCAGCATAACAGAATCATTAGCACTTAATATTGAAAAGAGGCAATAAGGTTAATTTAACCACTACATCAGTCTTATGTCTGAACAGATCATGAAGTTTCCGCACTGCAAAACCAATGACTACTTCTGACTTGTCCAGGAATTCCTGATTACTGGATAGATTGTGACACACTCGAAACAGCATGTGCACTATAGAAATTGTCACGACTTTCTAACATCTGACTCTTCCACGAGTTTGCAGGAAAACAATTTTGAAATGCTGTGTAATTTTAAGCCGCACACAGCCACTGATGAAGGACAGGAGTGAAAGCAAACAGGCTGATACGATGAGTGCTTCTGTGGAAAGGCTAATCACTGGCTTTCAAGTTTAATATCCAATCCTTGAAAAACACTCTGTGTTGTTCAGCCATTTAACAAAAAGCTCTTGCAGAAAGAATTCAAACGTATCGTTCAGCCATAATTTAAGATAAAGCACGAAACTCACAATCATAAAATAAGACTTGACAGGGTAATACTTGGTGGTTAGTTTTATTAGTCTATAGTACAAAATAAACACTGACCTGTATTTTAATATCACTCATTACAAATAAAAAGTGAAACACTACACAATCACAGAAGAACCTTCTTTAAAAACAAAAACAAATGAAAATCAGATCCACAGATCAGAGTTTCAGTCCAGTCCGGCTCATCTCCAGGGAAACGAGTGGCAGTGTGGTGTTGAGTTGGGTCATTTTTTGGCATATGTGATCTTCATAGCGCACGTGGCTGTGATTCTGAAACCCTGTAGCGCATCTTTAGCAACACCAGCTTGAGCTTCACTCTCAAACTCTACAAACGCAATATCGTGCTTCCCAGGGACCAGACGCACCTCTTTAAACCCGGGAAACCTGCAAACCGGACGAACGAGAGCAAGACGATGAATAAACAATCAAACAGAAAAAGACATCAAAGAATTATTAATAATCTGACGCTACACATTCAATGGAAAATTAAAGCACTAATATTGTGTCACTTTTAGCACCATAGTCTCGATATGAACTTACTGGTTGAACAACATAGACAACATCATCTCATTCGTCTCTTCGGGGAGATTATTCAGGAACAGAATATAATTTGGGGGGTTGTCAGGGACCTAGAACAACCAGCAGTGGGTTAGGATCAGGTACATCACAGGAGGGAAAAATCAAATCAATACGTTAGCATGTGGACACGCCAGGCGTGTCGTACCTGAACTGTGGCAGGTGCAGGCGGTTGTGTGTTTATGGCTCCCTGCAGGGAAAAACGCATTAAAATGATTTTTGTTTAACACACAAAAACCTGTTTTATCTTTTTTCATTCACACAGACAAATCAAGCTGTGAGGATCATTTATTCAACACTTCTTCTATGAAAGTACATGTTCAGCGCAACAGTACAATGAGCCCAACAACAATCAACACGCCACACAGCGTCTCTACTCACCGCAGGTTTCTTGTTGACATTAGCTGCCTGTTCTTGAGCCTTCTTCTTCTTCTCTCTCTTCTTTTCTTTATCTCCGTACGTGCCTCTCATCTTAGAAATGACGTCCGAGTCTGTTTTTGCATACTGGATTCGCTACAAGTCGAGCACATGCTAAGATTAACAATTAAGACATGAACACAGTGACAGCATCTGATGTTTGTACCAGACACCTCAGCTGCAGTCATTTCTGCTCACCATGGGCTTGTTGTAGAACGGGAATCCCTGCAGCTGTCTGAGGGCGTTTGTGGCTGCCGTTAGCTCTTTAAAGATGACAAACGCCTGTCCCCTCATCCGCATGGTCTTCAGAGCAACAATGTCCAGAATCTGCCCGAACTGGGAGAACAAGGCGTACAGCGCCCTCTTCAACTCTGCAGAACAGATGCAGATTAGTGTCTCAGAAGTGCAATCACAGAGGACTATTAACAAAACATTATGATTAATATTTTGTTTTCTCTGATCCACATATTCCACCGTTTAAAACGCGCATATGCACTTAAAAACATACTTGCACACGCGCAATATATACTAATACAACTGTACATATATTACATTGTAAACTTTAACGTTAATTGACTGTTTTACTCTTTGTAGTACAGCTGTTGAACGCTGTAGTCTCACATCAAGCGTTTCAATGTACAGATCGTGTACAGACAGTGATTCACTGAGTCTGAGTTACTGCAGGACAAAAATCCTTTTACCTTCTTTCTTTATCTTATCGTTGACATTATTGATGTAGATGGTGTGATTCGGTCGTATGTCCATGACTGACAATTTGTAGCTAAAACGTCTCTACAATGAAAGCAAAAATCATTAACAGGCAGAAAAGATTGAATCAAATATACAGTGAATGAAACAGACTATCCAACACCCGCGTTGTATTTAATGTTCAGACAGCAACTAACCAAAAGGCATAAATAAGCGACAAGATCTGCTGCTTTGCTCAATTCTAAAAACAAAATATACAATTAACTAATCACTGTTAAAGTTATGAACGACTCAAACTCACCACACGCACTTTAAGAGGAAACTGCCGCTGTGCTTCTTCTTCTTCCTTTTGGAAACGGCTTTGTGGCGCCACCTGCAGGCGCGGGGTGAAATAACAGCTGCGCCACATTATTCTGAAGTTCTTTAAAAACCTTGTTGTAATCTTGATTCAAAGTTTTGTTACTCAAAGCACCATCTACCCCGTATCCGAATATGTAAACTTACCAACTATATAGTAGGTAGTTTATCAGATTAGAATATGTCCAAATGTGCTGTCCACAAAATAGTAAATAACATCCTAATAACAATGTTTAAAATTTGCTAAAACTCTCAAGTGTGCACTCACTGTACATACTGTCATCCCATTCATATAAAAGACATATTTGCTAAAGCATTATATACTTATGAATACAGAAAAAGACACACTTAAATGAAACATGCAAGAATTTTATTTGTATAAATTTATCCAGAAAACACCACCATACAAAAACACACAGAGGGATTTAAAACACTGTAAGGTTCCGCTGGTTCATATTCTGCAGAGTTTAGCGTGTCTCAGCAGCGTGTGCTGACCGTCTGCACCCACAGCTCAACTGTATCTGTGTTCAGAGCGTGTTGATGCTTTGAAGTTTGCGCTCGGTGAAGAACCGGTGTGTGTCTCGTGAGTGTGTCAGCTCGGCTGGTCTGCTGCGGCTGAAGTAGGACAGCATGGATGTGTTATTCCGACGAGCAGCCGCTTTCTCTCCATCTTCCTCATCATCATCCCTACACACACACAGACACATGGTAAATAATAAACAGCAGAGAAAGCAGCCTGCTGTCAGGCTGTTATTAGCATGAACAGCAGCGCCCCCTGCTGACAGACTCACCAGTGGACCGGAACAGCTTTGCTATCCATCAGAGTTTGCGCTGTGCTCCAGCTGAACCTCACAAACTGAGGGTAACCGAACACCGGATCCAGATACTTCAGCAACCAGCTTTTAGTTTTGGGATCTAATCATCACACAGTATATTATTCTGTTCTGTATGTGCAACACACCAGTCAAGTACAATGCACTACAGCTCCTACAGTTTCTGACCAAAGAACTTTCAAATAATCCAATTATTTTGATGCAAGGAATCACTGACCATTGGGATATCCAGAGCCATAATCCGTGTCCACGTCACCCAAATCCTCTGCAAACTTCCAGGATTTTACAGCATGATCTCTGGCAACCTGCAGAGAAACCAATGTTAATAAAACATACACACAAAACATGAAGCCAAAAATACAAATGTGCAATATTTCTACTATTGTTTATTATTTTTTATTTAAGTCTAATAATAATTGCAATAAACGTTTAATCTGCCAAAGAAATAAAGTTTGTTAGCAAACAATATGGCACATTCAAGGACAACTTTATCCAACTTTTCAGCCAATCAGAGACAGAGCGATTCTGTTTTGTTTAAGTTCACTTGTGATGTGTCATTTACCTTTGCACAGATGCTGGCAGCACTGACGATGGGAAACAGAGAATCAGCTTTAGGACGAACCGTCACATCTACGCCGGGAAACCTCTGAGAGAGTTTATCTTGATACTTCTCTGCAGGTCCCACAGTATCCACAAACACCTGAAAGAACAGAATGAATCACCAGATCTGCCTGTTAGCACAGCTGTCGGTTTGTGGTAAGAAAATAGGAACCTCTTTAAGCTGCACCCCACAGTCCAGGGCGAACTGCACCAGACCAATAGCAGCATCATGTGAGAGAGCGTTCAGATTGTATTTCGCTCTGAAAAGAGACAGACAGTAGAATGAAGCCAGTTTAATTTACAGTGTTCAGAGCTGTAGCGCATGCATCAGGCTGTGGGGGTGATGGTACCTTTGCAGCATGTTAGTGGAGATGGTGTTGGGCGAGAGGATTTGAAGTGCCCAGCCTATGAAACTTTTGGTCTCATCGAGCTTTAGAAACAGGTTCTCTCTCTCTGCCTCCGTCAACGTCTTTGAGTCTAAATATACAACATAACAGCATCACTAAAAACAGCTTTCTGATAACACTAAAACACTAAGGCCGTTCCTCATGATTATAAGGATTAAGAATAACTGGTTACTGATGATCAAATGTAATTTTTCCCAAAACAATCTTTGTAACTTAGAACCAACCTGCCACTTTTAAATTCTTCAAATCCTCTTTTCTGGACACAGGGCAAAAGCATATTCCATACACCATAGGCCCTGGAATAAAATCCATCAAGTGTATCAATTTCACTCGTTTTAAAAACCTGATATCTCCTGCAGAACAGGCCACTCACCCAGCACTGGCCCCCGGCCGGCCTCATCGATGCCCAGACAACAGTCCTCTGTTTTACACACCTCTGGGATGGGTGAGGACAAGCGGCAACTCACGGAGTTATCAGCTTCAAAATCACTCAGATCCATGTTTGTTTGAAGCCTTCTGGACATCCCAACAAGCAGACATCATGACAAGGGTTAATCCTGTTATTGTGCTGCTGATATTTTCATGTCATCATTATACACACTACTGGTCAAACGTTCTGGGCAGCGGTGTCCAATCCTGCTCCTGTAGGACCAGTGTCCCAATTAAACACCTAAACCAGTTAATCAAGGTCATGTAAGCAGACTGGAAGCTGCCAGGCTGGTGTGTAGGGTTTAGGCTGGAGCAGTGGTCCTTCAGGACGGAGTCTGGACACCCCTGAGTTTGGTTCACTTGGCTGAAGTGTTTTCTCATGATCTTAGCTAACATTCTTAAGTCATAATATAATTCATAATACATCTGTGTCATTCCATAGTTTTGAAGATTTACTTTTATTCTACAACGTGAAAACAAAATATTAATAACGAATGAATAAGTGACTCAAAGCTTTTGAACGGTAGTCATAACAGTTAATTTTCTGCTATTAAAATTAGCTGAATATGCTTTGAACTTTGCATCATTTCTGTACTTCGGTTTGTGAAGATTTGTGTCATTTTCTCATAAATTATTAAAGTGTATAATAAAGCTGAACGTAAACAAACGAGCACGAACCTGTGTGTGCAGCGCGCGCCTCACCCGGAAGTCTCGAATTGGCGCGAGTCTGACACGATGATCTTTGACCGGCAATGCTTTAAGACGAAACTTATTTACTTATTCCAATATATAAAAATACGGTACTTAATGTAACATATTGAACATACATATAATTTGACAACGCAGTGAATCTTTTAAAATGTGTAACTTTCCATCTTTGTCTCTCGCAGTGGCTTGTGGGATATAGAGTTCATGCCAAAACCAATGTTCATGCCAAAGTCATGCTTTTTTGCATAAACGATATTAAAACGTACAGGCAGCAAATACGCGATACAAAGATTGTTAACGATGATATTGTATCACTAACGAATGATAAATACTGCTAAACTTAATGTAAATGTATATGTTTTATAAGTTCGCTTTTGGATTGCGGAAAGTATTTGAATGGAATATTGAGGCTAATGTCTGGTTCCATAAACTGCTTGGACTAGTCTTACAAGTTAGTCATCTATTTTTCTTTGAAGACTTGTCATAACTTTTTAGGTCAGTTACTTAAAAAGGTAGATTGGTCTAAACTGAATCTGAAAAATAAGATTAATTAGACCTATCTAGTTCCTAGTTGGGCAGTCTAGTCTTTAGGACCCAGTTTACGCAACTGGCCCCACAGACGTTGTACTACAGAAACGTCCTAAGTGAGTTCTCTATAGTTACTAACAGATAGTTATGTAACTTGACCCCAGTATTGCAAAACACAATAAACATTGGCAATACAAATAAAAAATATAATATAATTTTCATGCAATGTCATACACTTTGTATTGTTTACTACTGTAGTAGTACATTGTTATTGTCTGATTGTCTATTATTGTTGTTAATGTACTGTTAAAATATGAATTATGTATGGCATATTCTTTATTTACAAGATCTTACAATGATCTTCGGGATGACAGAGAGAGAGAGAGAGAGAGAGAGAGAGAGAGAGAGAGAGAGAGAGAGAGAGAGAGAGAGAGAGAGAGAGAGAGAGAGAGAGAGAGAGAGA
>JAZGTI010008986.1:0-19413 GCA_036877585.1 Botia kubotai | reverse complement strand
CACTCGGGCACGGTTCGAATTGCCTAGTGTGAATACACCCTAATGCTACTGAAATCAGATTCAGGCGTGCTCGTAAGCGTGACGTAAGCGTGCTCCGGCACGAATGCTGAAACCCTATGTGAGTGCAGGCCAGAGGGGGAGTGGGGAGGGGGGACAATCGTACTCGGGCCCGGTTCACGGCAACCGTGCCTAGTGTGAGTACACCCTTAGTATGTGCTGCAGTTAATCTAATAAGGACAGATAATTAAACACTAGATAAACAAAACTCCTTATATATTACATTCTACTCTGATAAAATCCATAACAGTCTGTGTAGACCTCAGATGAACTCAGCCAGTAACTGACATGTTGCAATAGTAAAAGAGAATGAATATGGATCCTATCTCAGTAGATGTACTGCCTAACCAAAGCATGAAATTTGTGCAACTGAATGCCAGTGGGAGTTCCCCTGAGTTGCAAAAAAGTGGCCTCAGGTAGCTTTATTTAATCTCTAAAAATGTCACATGCACACAATAAACAACTATTATAGCTATACTTACAGCTATATAATATAAACTCTCCAGACTAACTGAATATATCACGCCTTGGTTATAAAAAACACTAAGTTCATAAGTTTGAATCCCTGGGAACACATGTATTAATAAAATGGCTTGAATTGCTACCTGTAAATCACTTTGTCTGCCAAATAAATAAATGTAAATTTAAATGTAATCACATCCACGCAGACACATCAAGCTTTTAAATTTTGCTCCTATCAGCATCTGAAATTTCTAACTACATTAGCAATAATTTACTGTGTCCTGACTACACGGTCCAACCACATATGCTGACTGTAAGTGAGGCTACTCCTAAAATATGAATCAAAACTAAGGTATTGCTGCTAAATGTTTTCTGACATGCCGATCTGCTCCATTAAGGCTGATTTATTACAGATATTACACCCACATCTGCTCATGGCCACACATTTACTCACACACCCAAACACACATGGATCTTCCCCATGACATAAATGCCTGCATCTCATCTGCTTGATACACAAACTGTTACCAGTTAATGACATCACAAGCAGCTTGCTTTTGTTCTAGAGGAGTTTATGTTGGATAAAGATTAATCCTCTTCAGCCCTCCTTAGGAATAACTTTTATCTGTGCTATAACACAGCAGCATTAGCGCTATCATTTGGGGATTAGCCTTGAAAGGCAGAACTATTGCAGCTCTTCAGTTGGATTGATCTAAAATAATCTGAGCCTCTCCATGAAAGTGATTTTTGAGGTTACTTTTGGGGAGCAACAGTGAACCTGTCGTCTTCAGATGAAACATTCATGAGGGTTTTATGTTATGGTCTGATGAATGTAATGAGTAATATCAACAGCTGATTAATTC
Organism: Botia kubotai; assembly: GCA_036877585.1. Taxonomy (NCBI): domain Eukaryota; kingdom Metazoa; phylum Chordata; class Actinopteri; order Cypriniformes; family Botiidae; genus Botia; species Botia kubotai. The sequence goes on along the minus strand of JAZGTI010008986.1, from coordinate 18,031 downwards.
CTGCACTCTGACTGCACTCTGTGCCAGACTCATTAGCACACAGCAAGTGCTCTTCATAACTCAAATAACCTTGAGAGTCCATTGATTTCTTTTGACGACATCTCACCTTTGCTACTGCTGGGATGTTGACGACGACGCGAGAACGATTTTACCCGCTCTTCCTTTCTGAGAATAGTGAAATACTATATCAATACTATATCAATAGCTACTTTTATATTTCTATTGCATTACAAATAGAACAAAATGCATTTGTTTTAGATGCGACATGATTAATGTCAGCAATATACTCACAGTAGAAATATTAAAAGTGATGGAGTACACAGTAAAGTTGATACAGTTTTAAAATACTTCTATTTCTTTAACTTAATATAAAGACACTAAGAACTATTGCTAACTTATTCAAAGGCTAATTCCCTTGTGAAGTAAAAGTACCTTTATTAAAACATTATTCTGCTTGTTTGAGCATCCATGACCTGGCTCAACCAATGGCATAAGTTTAAATTAGGACGGCTTGTTTTTTTTGACCAATGTAAGATAAGGAGTGTTTTTAAGAAACCTGTTTGAAAACTTCAAGTACCTCAAGGGGGCGATAGTAACCTTCAAATGCCTGTGGCATTAAATGCAGTGCTAAAAATGCATAAACATGCAACATGCAAAAGCATACCTGTGATGCGTTATGAATTGTATTTTGGCACTTTTCAGAACACAAAATGTGAAATTGAGCTGTGGCTAGAAGCATCTGAGTGTGCATATACGTGTAGAAAATCACATCAGGCCAAAAGTAGTAATAATTTTCTCTGGGACGAACGTAAACATTTTTAAAAATGGTTTCCATTTATGTCCCTGAGCTGAGCACAGATACATGCCTCTGTCTGGAACTCTGTATGCTTAATATTGTACAGTTATGTAACATATGTTTAACATTCGCAATCCAGGAGAGATTAACTGCTACCTCTATATGCGCAATACAGTACAGCACAAACATGCCACAGTATTACCAAAGTTCTCTTACCTGTCTTTACCAGTTTCTTTTTTGAATACAGTGTCACAGTAGTTCATGCGCTTCTCTGTGGTGATGTAGATGTGCACATGTGGGTAGTTTTCCACCGCTTGCCGCAGCATGTTGTACACAGTGCCCTTGCCATCCTGACGCATGTTGCGCAAAGGTCCCCACACCACATAGACAGTCTCATTTCCCTGGCCGAAGAAGTGCTGGGGCTTTTGTATCAGTAGAGGAACGCTGGTGTGTGACACCACCCTCAGGTACGTCCTGTGGCCTACGTCCCTCTCGAAGCCCTGTGTGGGGGCATTGTTCATCCTCCAGATGCAGGAGGACTGGTCAATCTCAGCTCCGGCTTCACGACCCAACATCTGGCCTGAGCTGGATACTATACTGCAAACATCACAATGTAGCTTCAAGGGCTGGAGTAGAGAGGAGAATTTAAGCATTAGAAAATCCATATAAATCATCCATGCAAACTTCTGTATTCTATTCTACTGGTTAATGAACCAACAAAAACAGATTTACGTTGATCTTTAATGACTCCAAAATTTGATTGTTACACATTAAGCATAATGAAAGCATAATGTACTTATATTGGTTCTTTTACATGCAGCTGAAAGATGCACTGTAGGAAATTTAAAACAAGGTTGGAGATATTTTATTATTTTTCCTCTTTTTAAGCCAACAGGAATATTCTTTATCAGATAAGAGTAACAAACGCAATATGTGTGTATTTTAATTAGTGGATTTGCCATTGGGTGTTCAAACAGGTAATCCTAACAGACAACATATGTTTGTGTGCTTCAGAGCTATACTGTTGAAAACTGTAAAAACACTAGCTGTTAGAATAAGTGTGAAATATATGCTGTTTCTTTGAGCTGAGACACAGAATTCTTAAACATTTCCCTCTTCTAACAAGCAATGTAATGACTAATCATCAGCCCCATGGCATCTATCTCTCTGGTCTTTCTATTTATTCAATAGAATACCAAAGGGATGCTGAGTGCCATCAGATTGCCCTAACAAATTAAAGCATGTTTGCCCTGCAAATCAGAGCACAAATTACTCCTGCTGTAGGCAGGATAATGGTGGAGGGGTCTAATCAATAGCTTATGACTGACCAGCTGACTCATTTGAGCATTAATTCAGGTACAATAGTTACAATAGTTACATTATTTTGGGCATAAATATTTAATATGGTGACCAGTCACTGTTGTCACTGTTACCATTGTCAATGGGGTGACAGAGATCAGCCACCAGATGCCCCTCAGTAGCAATGATGGATTTACAGAGCACAGATTTTTTTTCAGCAATTTTGACACTGCTTTGTTTTTATCCAATAAAATTGTCAGTACCCAACATCTCCTTTTGTTTTTATGGAAGAAAGTCATAAGGGTGTGTGTGAGAGAGAGTAAATGAGAACATTGTTATGTTTTGGGTGAACTATTTCTATAATTTCTATTTAATCAACTAACAAAAAGTACCCTTTAGACCCCAATTATTCTTTTAGTCCAAGAAGTTCATGTCATGTTTTTAGCCTGTTCAAAATGCAACTCCCCACTAACGAACATATTGGCATACTGCATTAAATTTGGTGAAATATGTAAATAATGAAAATATAGATCTAAGTAAATGAAGTGAATTAATACCACTCTCATCCATTTTCCATTTAACCCATCTGTCATTCTGACTTGTTTATACCATCACTAACTATTCATTTTTCAAACCACACCTGCACATTTCTGTATTAATGTTCCGGTAATAAAGACTTATAACTCATTTGGAAAAAGTTTTTACAATCAACTGTAGGTCTTTGAGGAAGAATAATGACCACAGAAACCCTTCTAGGGTGTTTACATTACATTAGTCTCACACAGACAGACTTTTGACTAATGTGATAAAGTAAGGTCCAGATTGCATCTTATTCTGGCCAAAAAACGACCACTTAAACAGCAAGAAGTTGTGTGACTGACATGTAAAGCAACCAATCACACATTTTGCTTTTACCGGCATTATAAAACAACTACTCAAATAATGGTAAGGAAGTTTCCACAAACAACTAGATGAAATAAAAAATAGAAAATGTAAAAAATATAAAAAAATATCTCTTTATGTTCATAATTATCAAAACATAATAAGCTGATAAACTAATGACTTTAAGACAACATTTGGAAATATCTACAGTAAGATAACTTAATACTAAGTGCTTCCAACAAAATTTCACTCCATTCTAATTCTGCTTCTTTTTGGAATTGAACCGGTATTTCAAAGACGTTCCCAACTCAGTTCCGAATAGTGCACTACCTACCAGTAAATTTATATTCAAGGGTCTGAAGCTTTTATTCAGAACCACCTCTGAAACAGAACTCTTCTACCTGAATGCCTACAATGCTTGAGATTGAGAAACATATCAGCAGCCTTGGGCTCTCACTTGTCCTTATTAACACCAACCAGTCTATCTCACCCTGCTGGACAGTACGCCTCCCACTGATCTACACACATCGATTGGCTGGTTGGATCAAGAACACACTGTCATTGAATCAGTAACTATTAAAGCATTTGGGAGCATCTGGACAAAGCCATGAATGGATTTCACATGCCAATCTGGGCAGAGTAACAAAAACAATATGTACGCAAGAAGAAAAACCCACACAGAATCAAAAAATGACCTTTTGTGGAATATAAAAGACATTGCAATACATTTGCTCTACAATGTTAACCAGTAAATTAGTGCAATGGGATGTAGCGCAATAGGTACAATAGGATGAAGTGTGCAACCATACTAAAGTAACTACTGAAATACATTCATACCACTGTAATACCTTCCAAAACAAGGCTTGTTAATGTGTACTTAAGAAATGTTTAAAAATATAAAAATCCAAATAAACATAAAAATGGTGCTTCTTATAAAGTGTATTTTTATTGCAAATTTGTCTTTTTTGTATGTGAAAGGATAGAGTAAAAACAACTCATAAAGACAGCACAGCTTGTGCCTAATGTTTATGCTAATGGTTCATAGGTCTGTTTAATGGTGCCTGAACTTTATGCATTAATTGTCTGTTTTGATCTAAAGCCCCATGCAGAGTTCACCACCTTCACATGAGTTAAACCAGACTGAATGAAGGTCATAACAGAAAGAAACCAAACACAAACAGCACTCACTAAAGTTATAGTCATTACAAAGCAATGCTTTCTTATAATAAATGGTGTAGCTGGTTTAGGAAACAAGCACAGTTGTCCTAGTTTTTTGTTCAGTACTATGTTAGATAAGAGTGATTGCATAAACAAATGATTTGCATTAAAGAATTCCAATCAGATGGTTACACTAACATATTCAGTGAATGAATGATGGGCTTTTTGAAAGGACACACGCATGTTTGTGCAAGCCTTGTGGAAACCTGGGATTTGAATCAAAATTATTTGGATTTAAGTACGTTTTCTATAAAATGGCACACTGTACTCAATTATCGTACTATTTAATTCTCTCACAGTGCTTAAACATTGAGAGACAAGATAGAGAGAGAGAAAAGCAAGAGAGAAAGAGAGACAGAATTAATTGGTATTTGGTAAACCAGAGATTGAATACAATACCTCAGACCGCTGCATTAGCCCCTGATAAATTATAATTTTCAAGCTTTTTTATGTGCACAGCAATTGAGCACAGAATTAATGTTGCCTGTCCCTTCAATAACCTGGTGCGCCCTACAGTCAACAATCAGCAGTCTAAATCCATTTAATATTAAACTAAAAACTAGCCCTAATTTAACTGTCAAACCAAACCCTGTGGTTCTTTGTGACAAGGGGCAGAAAGAATGATACATAAATTAAGATTGGCTTTGGGCTAAAACTTGATTTGCCTCAACAGAAGTAGCATCAAAAACAGTAAAATACATAGAGATAAACAATTAAACTAAATGGTTGTTACAGAGAATTTAACAAAAATATTTTTTAACTTTTTAAGGACCATATGACACCACATTTGTTGTGTTTACATTTTACTTAGAAAGTAAATTTCACATTACCTTTTATGCCAAATTAAAATTTAAACCATAAATTTTATTTTGAGTAGTTGGGCTTAAACCATAAATGTATTATATACGCATACATAAATACATATTAAAGTTTTGTTTAGAATCAAATTGAATATAAATTTCCTGCAATATTTAAACTGCATTGTAAAAATGTTATGCACATAAATCCTTAATGAGAAAACGACAGTAGAAAAATGTTCAGGAAAATGGTTTTAATCTGGGATCAATTTTCAGCCTCACTTCACAAGTATATTGATCTCTCATAACTGCTTGCAGCTATTCAACATAATTCTAATCAGATCTTCATTATTAGTTTTATGATTAAAATTATTTTATAAGGGGCTTGCTCATTAATTTTGTATCCTTTAAACTATTTATAGCCCCTGCTGGTAATTTAATTTATCCACAAATTTTCTTACTCTACAAATGTATATTTATATGAAATAAATGATGGCTTAAGTGTATCCCTAAAGAAAACTGTTTCTTTCTGTCTGCTCCTCATAGACCAGGGACCCAGTGGTCGCTATAACCTTGTATGAAAAGCAGCATGGAGAAATTATCATTTCTATTTTTATTCTATGTCTTTTCTATGTACTGGGTGAAGGGTAGTATTATGCATTCTTCTGACAGCGGTACCCAGTTTTTAGCGTAGGCCTATAGCACTGTGTCCTTGGCACGGCTATCAGTCTAAACATCACTCATTTTAAAGGGCAAGTCACATATTTCTGTCAAAATAAATGTCAGTGGAGGCACATTTATGGTCTCTGATAAGATTAAGTCATGTTGGAGCATAATTCTGTGCTGATAATATACACTAATGACATACTCAATCAAATACCCCAAGATTGCTTTAAACAAGGACAAAAAACTACAGTATTAGATGTAGTGTATTTTTAGTTAAACAAAATACACAAAAAACTTCAGCACAGACTTCAAAGACCTAATTAGATTAATTTATTTTAGTCCTTATTAATTTAAGTTAAACTAAGTAAGTAGTTAGTTAAATTAAGTAAGTAATTAAACTGAGTTAGTTAAACAGTAAGTAGTAAGTAAAGCAAGTTTAACTAACAAAAACACATTCACAATAACATTTTAAGTATTTCTTAAAGGAACAGTTCTCACAAAAATAAAAATTCTGTCATCATTTATATTTCTAACTTTCAATCTGCCTTGAAACACAAAAGGACAACCGCTTCTAAAATGCACAGGTCACTCCTTACCATTCAATATCAACACATAGGGATTGGAGCTTTCAAAATTCAGAAAGGATGCAAAAACACCGTGAAATTAAACCATGAAGAAATCACAATGACATTTTTGGGGGGTGAACTATCACTTTAAGTGTCCACATTCTTATTAGGTCATCATTCATGCAAAAGCCCTCATAGTAGAATGCACAAATTTATCAATAGTTTAACTGGCAGCTTACACAGCAACCTGTCTCCAACCACACAACATGACAGGTCACTTGACAGGAGGTTACAACCTCAACCTTTCTGACCACTTCACAGGGATGCCATGAATGATTCATGTTCACACACAAATTTTGCTGACATTTACCTGCAGGTAGGCAGGGGACCTATTGATGTTGGATGTTTTTCTGAAGAATTGAAAGCCTTCACTCACTCACTCACTCACTCACTCACTCACTCACAAAGGCTTCATGACAGGTGGAAAACTGCTTTAAAGTCTGAGTTACTGTTAGAACACTGATTTTGTTGTTTGTTTGGCACACAGGGCATTGTGAACCCAGTCTCTATTGAGCCTGATTATTTACTTGTGATTCATGTGTGTTTCTAAGGTGTAGAAAAGCAGTTTCTTCAAATGCAAATGATTACGTTTGGGCTTTGGGCGTCTGTATAGAAGGTTTGGATGTTGGAATACATTAATGCTCAGCAGCCCAGAGAAAATAACATAGCATTTTTTCATTAAAGTTGAGATGAGAAGAACAAGGAGAATATGCTGCATCTGCCATTGCATTGTGTCAAGCTATGATAGCCCAGCATGAGCATGCAAACAAGCAATACTCGAGAAATATATTTTTGTGCGACTGTGCCTTGATTCTGTGAATGAACATGGGGAAACCAATGCAATTCGGGACAAAATAATTCATTATTTCCAGCCTTTCAGTACAAAAGGCGTGCTAGTCCAATTTTCATTTCCACATACCATGAATATATTTTCCCTTTATTCATGCTTCTTTGATATTGTAATTTTTGTAGTTTAACAGAAAGAGACTGTGCCAAGTTGCTTCTTATGTACAAAAAATAGGATCAGGGATGTTGTCAAGTGCAGGCGGTTTTGATACACAACAAGACACAGTAGTAAAGACTGCCACATTAAAACAAATCTGAAGCATATTGAGATGGTATTAATTGTGTAAACAGTTTTCAGGGTCCAAATATCCTAAATATCTATACATTTGTTGTAATGTGCTAGCTAATAAATATTTGGGAAATATTTACTCATACTCATGTCGTCCCAAACCCACATGACTTTGTTTCTTTCTTGAAACACACAAAGGAAGAATTTTTAAGAATGTACTAATTGCTTTTTTCATATAATTACAATGACAAACTATGAAAATATATACAAGGGTCCATATGACTTGTGTGCTCTATTTCAAGTTTTACAAACCATATGACAGCTTTGATCAGTGGGAAGCAAATGAAATGTTATAATACAAAAATCTTTCGCTCTAGCTTTTCTTGGTGCATTATAGGAATTGTGTGAATTGTGGAGGGGGCTACATATGATAGATATTCTGAAAATTTGTTGTGCTTTCCCAAGATTTCTCAAATGGATAAACTACCCATTTGATATAAGATTTCAAGTTAGGTTTAAAAAGGCATTACATCACTGTAACCAGCATCAGCCTTGCTCGTTTAACAGTAATCTGTTTTCAGATCAGCACATTGGAGCATTTGGCTGAAGCATTTAAATTTCAGCATTTGGCTGACTCTTATATCTAAACTTACTAAAGTTCCACCAATACCAAAAAGTAAACTGCTGCTAAACAAGTTACATTTTTGTGTACCATTATATAACAATTAAATGTCAGGTCATATCCAATTAATTTCTATTATCTTTATTCCTAAGCATGTGTATAAATATTTATTGAGACTATGACTATTCTAGAGTTTATAATGCAGTTTATAATGTGGCACTTTAAAAACAAATGTTAAAAAAAGTTTACTTTTTTTGCCAATTTTTGTGTGTGTGTGTATGTTTCTGATGAAAAAAATTAGAGAACTGAAAGCATTATTATACTTTGCAAAATATCTAACGGAAGGTGTGCAGATTCAATGTTAACCTGGTTGCTAGTAATATTTTCAGGCGTGCAGATTCAATGTTAACCTGGTTGCTAGTAATATTTTCAGGCGTGCAGATTCAATGTTAACCTGGTTGCTAGTAATATTTTCAATATCTTATTGGTTGGTTTCTCATGGTCTATAATATACTTCATTATTGGTAAGGGAAGTTTAGTGACTTACATAGGCTGCCTGGTAACTAAAAGACCTTCCACTGAAGCATGACTGTTGTGACAACAGCTATAACCTTGACAACAGTATTTAACACTGCATTACTAGGACCTTTTCTGACCCTCTATTTAGGCCTGACCCATTTTATCTACTACATCTACAGCAATTAAAAAGCATGTACGCTGAATCAGTTTAAACTAATAAATTAAATTAACATTTTTCTGGTGCATCTTATTAGTCTGTGAGAAGGGAAACAAGCAAACCCTTGGACTAAATGTAGCGATAAATCACCTGAGTGCTTGAAACTGCATTAGCTTGGCAGTTATGAGTCAAAGCTTCATCTGTGTGCAGACGCCTCTCTAATGACCTTGAATATGAGAGCAAAGACTAACTGCTTAAACATTTGGGCTGCCGATTCTTTCATCATCCACACATCCCCACATCATCTTGAGGCAAAACAGGCTAAGACTATTGTTAACATCCTCATAAATATTTATGCTATTGGAATTCAGTCTTAACAACAAACTCATAAGCACTGGGTTAAAAAAGAATTTTTTTTCTACATTTGCTTAGGAACAACAAAATGATTAAAGAGTGATTTTAATTAACGTATTTTTATCTATCTCTCTTACGATGATTAATTATTACCTGCTAAATGTACAAAGCAAACTGCATCCTCCATGAGTGACCATAGACAACAAAATTCTGTCATTTGTATTTCTTTAAATAATCTAAATGCTGAAATGAATAAGCTTTTTTCATGAATGCTATCCTACATATTACCCCATCGTGAGTGGTTAAAGTTTCTGATCAGCCAATAGGTGTTGCTGATGTGTAAATGCAGGCGGGCATGTGTTAAAGTTTGGGGTTTTGATCAGAGTTTCGGAACAAGTTGTCTTTGCTGACTAGTTTCAATAAGTATATAAATTATTGAGTTTTAAAATAGTTACAGGATGATTTTGTAGTGGACTGAACGCTTATTAAAATGTATCATTTGAGTGCTCTTGACTTGGCTGCTCAGAATGCAGAATAACAGGAAGTGATCTAGCCACATAAAATATGCTTATAATAAGAGAACATAAGAATAAATAAAAAAACATATACTGTGTGTTAATTAATACACACATTAATACACAATGTGTGTTAATGACAGTATTTGCTAATCTATTTAAATATAATTCTCAGAAAAGTCTAACACCAGGACAATCTACTGAATAACAGAGTGGCATTTGTGTCTGAAGTGTTCTCACCTCCTGTGTGGGGATGCTGAGGTATCCGGGGTGAGGTCTGAAGGCTTTTTGTGGAGGCCAGGAGAACATCCAGTTTCTGCTGAAGCTCTGGCCAAACACAGGCTGCAGGAGGAAGTACGGCTTCTCTGAGTATGTTATCACCACCAAAAACAAGCAGAGCAGCACGCTCAGACCACAACCGATCACCGACTTCCTCTGTGAGCAGGTACAGAAACATACAAAACATGCCATCATTTAGCTTTTCTCATTATTAAGCTGCTTAACCTTCAGAACTAAATGATGCTCAGCCAGTTTATTTCTACACATCAACATGGTTTGTCATTTTTCCAACCCTGTTACCAAAATATATCTTAAAACCTTGATTTATATTATTTAAAAAAAAATGTTTATAATAAGTTTATGGATTATGTTAAACTGGCCACCTGCCACCTGTTATCCTGCCTCAGCCTAAGATAGCTAGAATAAACTCCAACACTCTCCATGACCCCAACAGAGATAGAGAATGGATGGATGGATGAGTAGGTGGACGGGTGGATGGATGGGTGGTTGGATGAGTGGACAAGTGGATGGATAGATAAGTGGGTGGATCTCCAGAAATCCTTTCTTTAGAAACAAGCTTTATTGAAAGTAACAAAGGTGTGGGGGACCTACCAATCTCAACATTACTCTTTTATACAGTTTTACAATACTTATCTCTCTAGGTGAGGCCACTCTTTTCTCTTCCAGCTCATGTTTTATGGCCCCTTATCTCTAGCTTCAATTGTTTCTGTGGTAGTGCGAAAACAACCAACTTGTTTTTTTACCTTCAGGCATATTTTTAATGGTACTACACTTTTCATAATCATGCACCTATATAAATAACTGTTGTTATTTATATTATTTATATTAAATTATATTGATATACTCTAAATCCTAAACCAGAAATAAAAGTGAATTATCTTCTTTCTTTGGTTAACATATGGATACTTTCTTATACCTTATACATTGATTATGATTATTGCTTATATAATCGCTTAAGCTTTGATGGATTAAATACTCCATAATGAATACAGTAAAAACATGATCAGGACCTTGGAGGAGGTACAATACATGTCTATTTACTTTTCACGCTGGTTGAGTTTATGCTAGATAATAGATTATCTATTATATCACACACAAAAAACATGGAATTTGTATCAAATTTGAATAAAGTGCCACCAACAAAAACAAAACCACATACATAAATGATAATAAAGCCAAATCAATAACAACATAACACAAAGCAAGAGTGTTCTCTTAACACTTGTCCTAATGATCTAAGCAGTCAAAAAGCCCTTCATCATCAGAGCCAAGCAGGAGTCATCCACTGCTCCTAAAGGGGATTAAACCTGACAGACACTGACAGACACCATTTTCTCTGTGTTTGCACCGAACTGATCAAAGAGGACAATTCAAGCCAATGAATAGTTCATTTTTTTCCATTAAAACTGAATCTTCTCCTTTTTCACATTTATCAGATATGACACATTCCCACTGAGTCTTCAAAAGAGCTCTTAAAATTGGTCTTTCCTATTGTTACATTCTCTGTTCTCTTTGGAAGACAGGAGAACTGTCAAAGCTCTGTATAATGATGTGTTCACAGACATAATGCATATGGCTTTTTTATATAAATGTCTGAAAGGCTGAAAATAAAATTCAATTCATGTCCATCTTAATTATAGACTGAATGGATTTAAATTAGTCAAAAGATTAGTCAAAAGAAAAAGCTTATGGACAAGAATTTTAAAAGTTATGGACATTTTAAATCAGGCATAAAATGTTATGTAATATCAGCTCTTCTTTAGTCTAAACACCATAGTTGTTACGAAGCCGGACTCCCACGCTCCCATGCGGGGAGTTCTGACTTTTATTATGACATGTTATGTTCTGTTTCTCCTGTCACTCTTGTTCACTTCCGGGTTATGTTAATCGCCATCACCTGTCTCATCGTGATTTGTCAGTGTATTTAAGTTCTGTGTTTTGTTTGTTTTGATGTTGGTTGTTGGCGTTGTTTCAGTGGTTTTGCAGTTATTATTCTCTTGTGTATTTTCTCGGGTGTATTTTCTGGTTTTTGGATTATTGGACTGTGGATTTGGATTTCGAGTTGGATTACCCTTTTGGATACTTTTGCCCTGGTCTTGTATGTTCATTGTGGTTTGTTTCGTTCTTTACTGCTGTTTGTACTTGTTGTCACCTTATCATTTTTACGGTTAGTGTTTGTGTTGTTTTCCTTGTTTATTATTTCATTATCACAAACACAACCGGCCCCACTGTTACAGAACAACCAACCACTTAGACGACAGCACAGCAGTGTTTTTTGTTTTTTTGGATTTCGTTTTTTTAATAATGGCTTCTTGGCCGCGTCAGAACGGCGGAATTGTTGAAGACTACGTGCAGGATTTTTAGAGGAGGTGTACGATCTCCCTTTGGAGGACTGTGCTATCATGTCCATTTTTAGACTTGGATTAGACCCTGCCATTAAGAATGTCGTCCCTTGCCTGATCAGAAATGGTCGATTATGGAATATATGAACTTTGCGCTAAGAGTGGCCTGCTCCGACCTCCAACTGGGGGAGGCAGAGTGTGAACCCGGACATATCGGGGACGCCCATTCGGAGCCAAACGGGACCGGGAAAAGTAGCACCCCGGAGCCAGAGCTGAAGAGGCCTATGCGGGGGTACGAGCCAGGTCCAACGGTGGAGGAGGTGGCTGCTCCCAGCACTCTAGCCCAGGAGAAACCGGTGCTGGCGAGTGACTTCTCCAACCCATGGGCCTTCCTGGAAGCGGTAGCAACGGAGCTTGCCGACCTAAGGGCTAGCCTGTCTGTGCCTCCATTGGGTTTGGGGCCGGCCGCCTCTCAAATCTCTGCCCTCCTTGGCCATCGACGGCGGTTAAACGGCGTGAGGACACGCCTACTGGAGGGGGGACCTTATGTTACGAAGCCGGACTCCCACGCTATGCGGGGAGTTCGGACTTTTATTATGACATGTTATGTTCTGTTTCCCCTGTCACTCTTGTTCACTTCCGGGTTATGTTAATCGCCATCACCTGTCTCATCGTGATTTATCAGTGTATTTAAGTTCTGTGTTTTGTTTGTTTCGATGTTGGTTGTTGGCGTTGTTTCGGTGGTTTTGCAGTTATTATTCTCTTGTGTATTTTCTCGTGTGTATTTTCTGGTTTTTGGATGATTGGACTGTGGATTTGGATTTCGAGTTGGATTACCCTTTTGGATACTTTTGCCCTGGTCTTGTATGTTCATTGTGGTTTGTTTCGTTCTTTACTGCTGTTTGTACTTGATGTCACCTTATCATTTTTACGGTTAGGGTTTGTGTTGTTTTCCTTGTTTATTATTTCATTAAATATCGTCTATTGTCTAGTTCTGTTTTCCTGTTGTTTATTTTTATCACAAACACAACCGGCCCCACCATTATAATAGTCTGTTAACAAATTAATTTTTAAAAATCTATTAGGCTATCTTCGCACTTTCCTATGAAGTTAAATATATATAAAGTATTTCTATAACCTATCTATAACCTATTAATCTAACCTATTGTTATCAAATGCTTTCTATACTTTTGTTCCTCTAATACGACCTGCCACAACTAGACACACTAGTAGCAAGTCATGTTTTTTCAGAGCTGTGATTTATACTAAAAGCTATGAGCTTTTTAAAAGACAAGCCTTCAAAAATGTCCTGGATAGTAATTACATCAACACATCATTTTGGCTTGATGCATCCTTTTAAAACTCAAAAGGGCCTTTAAAACTTAATTCTGATTATTTGAGTTTCAAATGCCTAATGTAAATGCATTAAGCCACAGAACACATGTACTCTGTACATAAATGTAACACATTACAGATGCTTCTCAGTTCAGCCAAGACATATAAAAGCCAAAGCCCCAATTTTTACTGCTAAGTTGTGAATATCTATGTTCTTTGAAGTAGTTTGATGACCTGAAATTTGCCATCTAGAATGTAATCGTGTCTAGAATAAATTGGGGGCTGTCAACAGATCTGTCTGAAGCAGAGGGGCTCAAATCTGACACATCAAACATCTCAGAGAGAAGGTTGGGTTTGCCCTTCACACGGCTCAAACATGTGAAGTTGATACCTAAAAATGACCATTCAAAGCTCAGACTAAAAACGTCATTTCACAGATTACAGCAATATTGCATCACTTAAGGAAAGAGGGCACATTTATTTCTTGTCATTGAGATGATTGGTGAGGATAATAACGGATGCACCCTGCACAAAGTTCAAATGTTTATATATAAATGTAAATATAAATTATATAAATGTTTATATATTTATATTTATAATTGTGGCAGCCAGTCTTACTAAAGACACATAAAATGACATTTTAATACTAAAATCTAGAAAAAATACAAAGTAAAACTATTGTAGAACTATTGTTTACAAATCTATGTTATATAATTTTAAACAGATTCTTCCCTCACTGCTATAGTTAAAAGACTGCAATAATATTATAGACTACAGTTGGATTTGCATCCAAGTAACTGAGTTACATAATAACTCCTGTGAGACTTCGATTTAGGCCCAAAGCACTTCAGTACCCAACCAAGTGAGAGAAAGGAGAGAAAAACATCAGTCTGTTGACTGTTCACCTTGTCTGTTCTCATGGCAAAGGGGAATAACAAGAAAATATCCCTCTACCTTGATTTCAATCTGAGGCCACGAAGCTTAGCAAAGTGATGTGTCAGATTTGGGGGTGAAGTAAAGTCTCGGGGGAGAGTGAGGAAGTCAAAAAACCTCCATTAGAGACAGCATATGACTCATCTCATCATTGTGCTATCCATCAGGATAATCATTGCACGGGCCTTGTGTTCTGCACAATTTCAGAGGACAGAAATTATTCAACAGCAATGAGAAACAGAAAACAAATAAGAGAGAGAGACAAAAAGACAGAGAGAGGAAGGGAGAGAGAAAACAACACAGAGAGACAGAGAGAGAACAAGAGAGAGAGAGAGAAAGAGGAAGGAAACCAGTGCTGTCATAGAACTATTACAATATTACTGCCAACAGACAAAAACACCAAATTATTATTCTATCAAAACAAAAATTACAGACATCGGTTTTTAAAGAGGAAAGGAATAAATCAGTATTGGTAAGCTACATTTTTATATATTCTAAAGTACATGTAATCAGTGCTTGCCTATGCAAAACTTGACACAACAATGTAGCATTTTTGCTGGTTGATAGAGTGTTGCAGTGCGGTTGCGAAATTGTTTCAAGTCTGCTAAGGTGTTCTGAATGGGTTCTAGGGCGTTGCTATGCTGTTGTTGTGTTCTTCCGGGTTGTTTTTAGTGTGTTGCTATGCTGTTTCTAGGTTGCTTTAAATGTTCTGGGTGGTTACCAAGCCATTGCAATGAGGCTGCTAAGGTGTTATAAGTGGTTGTTAACGTGTTGATACATTTAGGTAGATACTCACCAACACTGATTGCTCAAAGATGACTCACATTACCAACTTTTATCTGAAACAAAAACCTTGAAAAAGACAATCTGTCATGACAGAATGAACTACAATAGTGATGTCACATAGTTTTATTTAAAAACGAATTTAAACTAGTTCCACAGCATATACAGAACTATCAAATAACAACCTTGGAACTCATGGCTGGTCTGTTGGTATAGGTTTGAATTATTGTTAAAGGGCCATGAAATGTTTTTGTGAGACATTGAAACAGATATGTACCACTACAGAGTGATTAAAATATTCATTAATGAATATTGTTTCCTGTAGCTCAGTGGTTAGAGCATGGTGTTAACAACAGCAAGGTAATGGGTTTGATCCCAGGGATCGCACATACTCAAAATCAATGTATAGTATAATGAAATGTAAGTCGCTTTGGATAAAAGCATCTGCCAAATGTGTAAATGTATTCTAATGAATAAATGGGATTATTCCTCTATTAGGTTTTACTACAATATTTTCATGATGTTAACAGAAGTTCTTGGTAAAAAGTCATTGCATGTTTCTGGAGTTAAATTTACAAAAAGCTTTGTGCTACATATATGCCTGCTTATATTACGAGTATGCTGTATGTTCTGCGAGAATCCATTCTCTCTTTCGAAGGATCTCTAATCTCTTCCCAAGGTATGAAAAGACACCATAAAATTCAAGGTTCCTCTGCAGGACACTCTGTTGGATACACTCTGCTTGTTTTTATGAAGCATCTTTTACGACTGGCTCTGACAGATAGTTTTACAGTACTGGAGATTGCAGCTGACACTGTGGCTAACAAAGCTTTCTCTGTGGAACATCTCTTTGCTGAGGGCTATTTCTAGAGCCACGACCAGACTTATTTCAACGACTATTGATCTCTGTTCACAGACTGAGCGCTAGGTGTCACAGCAATCACATACTGACTAGAATCATCCTGTCAGCCTGATAAGTTGTGTGAGGTGTGTGTGGGGGGGTGTGTGTGTGAGAGAGAGAGACAGAGAGAGATTAGATGCTTCCTGGATATAAGGTGTGGGATATTAAACACATCTGGAATTGTGAAAACACATGCAGCATGCTAAAATGTACCATTGTAATTTATTTCATGAGTAAGAAAAAACAAAATTCATGCACATCCAGATCTTTCTAATGCAATACTACATTGACTTTGACAACTATTAAAGCTAATTAAATATCAAAGCATGGACTCAAAATGTTGACACAAGATATCTAGATAACACATACCCAGAATCTATTTTTAGAACTCTTAACATTATTAGCAAGCTTGGAAATTACATTTGCAATGCGAAGATGCTTTGATGACCAACTGTTTCCACACAGATGGTAGATTGAGCCATTAAATCTAATTTAAATTAATAAGAAATATTCTAGAAATATTTAGAGAGCATTCCAAACTCTTTCCTCTCCCCCAGTCTGCATCTAATTATAAAGAATCATGATTAGCTCTCAAAAGAAATCAGATGAACAAACTAATCCTCTAATGAAAAGTTTAGTCATGTGATTAAGTTATGCTATGATGAATAACTTATAAGGAATCTATACCATTGATGAACAGCCTTGAATCCTGTGAATGAGTGATGTGTTGAATATGATGGATTTGCCACCCTCTTTGGGGGGCGTTTGTCAGGTTTAGTTGATTTGTAGGTGAAGATGAAAAATGGACCTGGGGATGTTCAAACTGAGCTGCCATCTCATTCATAAAGCATATTTTACCTCAGGTCCTTCAAATATTGTTAATATTCTCTCTGCACCACAGACACTGACAGGCATCTTTACCTGGTAAAGCTACACTGACTTTGGTTTGTCTATAAGCTGGCCAGCAACCTTCTGCTTTTTTTAAATGTTCTTCACAATTCAATAGAAAAACCTTTTGTTTACTGTATGGTTCTATAAAGAACATTCATTCATTTCATAAGGGTTCTTTGTAGTGGAAAAGGTTCTTTAGAATATTAAAAGGTAAGAAAGAAATGGTTCTTTTGGGAACCAAAAACTGTACTTCTATGGTATCATTGTAAAGAACCTTTTAAGAACCTTTATTTTTAAGAATGTAGGTGTGGGTGTTTTTTAAAGAATTTGTGACATCAACTTAACCTTCTTATTGCACAAAAGGTTAAAAATGTTCTTCAGACTATAAAAAGGTAAATGGTACTTTTAAGAACATATTATACTAGTTCTTAGGGAACTACCACCCCCAACCCCCCCAAAACAAAAACTTTATGTCACCTTACAGTGCATTTCTATGGCTGTACTAACAGTAACCAGCAGATGGATCCTTTCTCTGTAGAAATATTCTGCTTTAAAAGGCCTGAGATTACCAGCATTGTTAAGATAAACACCTGTGTGTTCTTGTCTACCTGACAAAACAGATAAAAATGTAGAAGCACTTTTATTGTTGATTGAACAACTCTTGGTTGACTGAAGTAAAAACACTGAAAAGGAATAAACAGCATTTCATTTCAACAGGGCTTCAGCAACCAGTATATTTGGTACGGAACCTAAACTATAAAACACACATTTGCAGAGACTATTATCTCCTTTATCTTTAGACCTTACCGTAGTAGTGTTTTTACTGCTATGGTCATTGACTGACATTCTATCTAGTTAATTTTATTAATCTGTTTACAACAGTTTATATGAATTATTAGATTTTATACCAGGCCTATCACATATGTATTTTAATGACAGACGTTTATAGCAGAAACAGGAATTTATGTTTTACACATTGTTGAAGAAACACCCGTAAACACAATTAAATGTTAACATGTT
>JAZGTI010008985.1:0-19414 GCA_036877585.1 Botia kubotai | reverse complement strand
CACCTGACTGTATAAGGAAAATGCATGAAACTGTAAATAATTAAGACAACTGTGAACAACTTAATAAATTGTGATTTTAATTGCACAATATTTTTTTTGTTACGATGCATAAATCTTTTTGAAAGATTTGAAAATATATGAAAATATACAGACAATGAGGCATGTACAACAACAACATAGTTCTAACTGTCTTAAAATAATATAACTAGCGTAATATGATTGGTTTCTATTAATATCAGAGGCTATGTTTCACACATTTTATCAGGGGGTCCCTGACCCATGTCTCTATCACCTAAGGGGTCCTTGACCGGAAAAACGTTGAAGACCCCTGGTTTGAAACATTCTCCTTCCATGCCAGTTTTGTTTGCTTCCAGTTGCGTTCCATTTTCCAGGCTGTTTATTTCAGAGCGTGGGTATGCTCGTTATACCACGGCGTTGGACTGCTGTTCCTAATCTTTTTTAACCGCAGAGAAGCGACTATGTCTAAGGTGTTAGAAATAGGGAGTTAACATTTTCTATTGCGCTGTCAAGGTTTTCAGAGTCATCCATTATGTTAGGGAATAAAGACAGTGCAGGTAGGTTTTTGATAAAAGAATCTTAAATCTTTTAATTTATTGTTCTACTGTATTTATAGCAAGTAGGTGACTTTGCAGCCATAGGTAAAATGTGTTTTACAGGACACCAGATGATGATCTGAAATGTCTTCGCTCTGCTGCAGAATATTGATGTCATCAACATTAATACCATAAGACAGGATCAAATCTAAAGTATGATTGCGGCGATGAGTTGGTCCTGACACGTGTTGTGAGACACCAATAGTGTTCAAAATGTCTTTGAAAGCCAAACCCAATCCATGCTTTTCGGTGGCTAGTATTACTTCTGATAAAAAGTCAGCAAATTCCTTGATAAAGTCTGTGTGGTACGCTGGTGGCCTGTAGACAGTAGCCAGTAGAAATGACAGTCTTCTTATTTACCCCAGATGAAGCTATATTAAGCACCATTACTTCAAAAGAGTTGTAACTAAAGTCAGATGTTTGGGTAGCTGTAAATGAATTCTCATAAAGTGCAGCAACACCGCTTGTCTGCTAAAAAGACCCACACTGCAGCTATTGACAGTGCTGTGCTCATAAACCACAGAGTTTTCAGTTCTTCTACTGTCATTGGCTTTCATCACTTCTAACATGTAGCAATGTCTGTACGTGTGCAAAATGTGGGCGTTTGATGACCTTTGGCTGTAATAAATTTAGGCAGCTGGGTGTGAAAGACTTTAAGAAGCATCACAGTGTGCAGATCCTCGTGGGACGCTTTGAAGGGAAGGTCGTCACAAAGGTGTCTTGTGGTGATGCTTCAGCACAGTCAGCTCTACCTTGTCTAATCTTTGGTTCTTTACATCACGTTCACAATATGATGTGAATATGGAGGTTTTACATTGAAATGAAGATGTAAATGTTTGTATTTTCGATGACTGTTAATGTTTCTTCACAGAAAAAGTTCTGAACTCCAAAACAATTCATTCAAACAGCAGTGGACTGTCTATCAGTGGTGAGATCAGATATTTGGCATTGTTGTTCATTAATACATTTTTGGAAACACAATATACACTGTAGTGGCTGCAAATTAATATTATTCTGTATAGATCTGTTAGAGATATTGTAAGAGATACTATAAGAGATATTGTACCTCTTGCTCTCATTAGCCACTTTTCCATTATCATGCCAAACTGTTTCCTCTGCTTAACTAATGTAAAATATGTAAAAAGCCACCACATTATTGGAGATAAGATATTTCTGTTTTATGACTACTTTGTTACTCAATTTGCTAAATAACAGAAAGGACACAACATGTTTACTTCACTCGAACAGTTCACCCAAAAATGAAAATTCTCTCAGTGCCTACTCATCATCATGACACAACCAGTTACTCTGGAAGTGTGTACTGTTGCAGCTGATACTGTATCGGGTGTAAACAGGAAGCATCACATCCAGCCAATCACGTTGAAACTGCCCAGGCCTTGTGATATTTGTGTGCATCAGTGAGCAGATTATGAGCGTATTGAGTTTATAAGACTTTTTTGATGATGTTTAAACTCTTGACCTGTTGGTCAGTGCTCAACATCTTCTATCGACCTGGAGACAGACTCAGTGACAGACTCCGAGCTGCATGAAGGAATGCTAGGAGGAATCATTGAAGTGAACATGGACAACAGGGGTCTGGTGACACCCATCTTCTCCATGGACAGTAAGACCAACGAGAGCTCCTGCCCCCAATGGCTGCTGAATGTGAATCCGACATTAAGATCCATCATCTCAGAAACCACACATTTATTATACGTCACTTTTATTCACCGACTTCCCTTTGTTTGACTGCAAGAGCACCAGAATGCTGAATTCATCCCTAT
Organism: Botia kubotai; assembly: GCA_036877585.1. Classification (NCBI taxonomy): domain Eukaryota; kingdom Metazoa; phylum Chordata; class Actinopteri; order Cypriniformes; family Botiidae; genus Botia; species Botia kubotai. The sequence goes on along the minus strand of JAZGTI010008985.1, from coordinate 17,016 downwards.
GCCCAATGACTCCAGCGACTCTATCAATCCCCTGACGTCCTTATACACAGAGAGCACAACGCTGCCATACGAGGGAATTAGCTAGCTTAAAGCGTCCAGGGAAAGATCTCCGAACCTCTGCTCTGCTGTCACCTTCAGATTTTGGACATAAACTATAAGTATAAAACCTAAGAATAATCTCCTAAAAACTGTAACTGTCAATCAATGTTGTTTTGTATTGACATTGTTTTTATACAGGGTTGTAAAATGTCCAGAGAAAAATGGTGAAGCTGAAATTTCCAGAAGGTCTCTATATTTGTCCGAACTGACAGTATTGACATTTTAACAGTGTTTTTCTGTTACATTCACAGGTTTAAACCTTCCTTTGTTAGCTGCTTTAATGCAACAAATGTATTTGAATGTATTTTATACACACTACAACTGCTTCATATGTCAAAGTGAAGCCAAGTACAACAAGACTAAACCTTTCCGTTAGTACTCTGCAATCTTGTGGTGTTTTACTAGTGCTTTAATATGACCTGGGATATGACCTGATGATCTGTTCTGTGTTTACTATAGTACAGCTGTCACGGACGCCCAGAAGAAGAACCCAATCGCAGAAAGCAATAAACACAAAAACCTTTTATATTCATAAACAGAATACAAAACCCCCACAAGGGGGCGAACGGGGAGCGAAAGCAAATGGAAATCACTACAAAAACATCAAAACAAACAAAGGCGGACTTAACTTTAAACATTAAACGAACGGTAAGGGACACGAGATGCATAAACAACACTGAACGAGGATCAGAACAATGATGACGAATCAGAACCATGGGCACAAGTAACAAAAACAAGATAAAAAAATCACGAGGAGCAAGAATGGCACGGAACAAGGTCAAGACCACAGATGACAGACCAGCACGGGACAGCAGACATGAGGGCATTACATACGCCAAAAAACAATTACAAACTGGTGCATGAAATCAAACAAACAAGGGGATGGGGTCATGACGCGGGACCGAAAAGAGCACATGGCAGATGTAAACAAAGCCAAAGTAATGTGCCTCCACATAGAACGAACACCCAGAGCACGGGTCTAGACTCCGACTCCCAAGACCAGACAAGACAAGTCGGAATCTAGCCCCATGCTGTGACACAGACTGTGTGAGGATCCTGGAAAAACACGATCTCTAGACTTGACAAGAAGCCAGGACGCTGACAACAGCAGTGCTGGGATATGACCTGATGATCTGTTCTGTGTTTACTATAGTACAGCAGTGCTGGGATATGCCATGCATGTTATAATAAATGTATTATCTCGCCATGGCAACATCGTTTGAGATAAGTGAGAGAAGTCTCTTCACAATTTTGCATCATCAGCGTCTGATGCTCATCAAGTTTGGTGACAATCAGGACCTCCCTAGAAGATTTACAATTTTACGGCATGCACTTTTCAGAAAATCCAAAATGGCCGACTTCCAGTTGGGTGGAGCTAAGGGCTGTCAGTGCGAAAGTTGTTTGGGTCGACATGACTGATGGCCATACCAAGTTTTGTAAAGGTGCATGAATGTATGTATGATATATGCACCAAGTTTTTGTGCCCTGTACCAGGGGGAGTTACCCAGCACCCCTGCCCCACCCATGTGCCAGCCTTTGCCCTGGTCTAATGGAAGATAACTCTGATGTGTGCCCCAATTACCTTGAAAGAAAGGATAAAATAAAATAAAAAATAATAATCCTAATAAATCCTAAAAAAAACCTATTGCTATAGTTTTGCACATTTATTGATGAACTATATAATGAAGGTAGATTTTGACCAAGAACTTATGATGTCACATCACATTGTTATACTGTACATTAATACGATTTTTAGAATGTTTAAATGTTCCATTATCATTTACTAAATAAAAATGAAAAGTGTGACAGCTAACATCAGTATGTTCTATAAATGTATTTTGAAATTACTGTAACACTATAAGAAAAACAGTATTTTGCATATAGATAATGAACATATTAACACCAGTTATTTCAGTCATTTAGATGAATAAACCATCCAATTTACATTTTATTAGTTTTAGATCAGCAGTATATTCTGTGAGATTTATCAGACAGAGTGACAGGCTGACACTAAGTGAAGTGTAACATATATATGTTGATGGGATGAGGGTGAATAGTAGCAGGATCAGAGAGACTGTAGATAAGCAATAATACAACACTGAACAGAAAAAAGCAGAACACAAAGAGTAGCCTAATGATACCGTAATAAAGACACTACGCGGTACAAAAGTAAAATATATACTAATGAATACACTGATTGTAAAAAGAACGTGTGTTATATCAATAAATAAAGTGGTATAGAAGAGAACAGTAAACTAGAAGGTTGCGCGTGGCTTGTTCTTTACGCACACACACACAAACATATTGCTGTTGTTTAATAGGTAAACGGCTGGAAAATGGCATTTCTGTGTTAGCTTTAAATCTCAACGTTTTCGCCCACCGCGCGAATACGATCTTTGTACGCAGGCGCGGCAAACGCGTCCAATTCGGAATCATGTTAGCCAATCGGTTCGTTCGGACGATTTTTTCAATTCACGACTCACAACCGAGTCTTCTCTTTAGATGCGTTTACGGACACACCCCCACGTTGAATTTTTGTTGTAAAATTTATTAAATTTATAAACAACGTTTATCAACGTATTCAGGCTAAATTATATAGATTGCGTTTATAGAGAATGTTAAGTTAAAGTCACACTGTGTTGAATTCTGGGTAGATTTTTTGTTTTGATGTCATATTGGAAGGATGTCATATTGTGCTAGTGAGTTTAGGGCGGTATTTTTATTTTCTGTCATGAAAAATGTTACCTCTGTAGATGATTACAGCTGCATCAAGAGAACAGGTGCACTTACCCACCTCATTAATCAATACGTGTTTCTTGCCTTTTCTACATGTTAAAACACCTAGCAAAGCAGGTTGAGGAGGTGAGAAGACACAGGTAGCAAATCTATTACTGTCATCACTAGTTTCCTTTACATGGACTTTAATAGGATTAGAAGCACAATCAGATTAAAAAAGTCACATGTAAACATGTCAGTCGGGAATGAATTGGCCAGATGCATTAAAAATCTTATTTGGATTGTAAGGGTACGTTTAAACCTTTTCTAATCCAATCGAGAGGACATGTAAACACTTAATCGAATTGACAATGAAACTAGAAAGTTCTGCGCATGTCCAATGATGTACAAATTGTGGGTGTATGGTGCACAGCTGTTGTTGTCAAAGGTAAGATGGCGAAGCAAGATTAAAATAGGTAAATGTTAAGTGTGCTTTTAAAAACGAAGAAAAAAGTAATTGCAAAAGTGTGGCTGCTAGTATGTGTATCTTGGAACGGTGAGAAATGTGTATTTGTCCACTGTGCGCATGTCAAAAGATCAAATTAGATTCTAAACTCGCATCATGTAAATGTGCACATCAACCTGATTACTTTGTTCTGCAATTATGTAACACTGTGTTTGGATTCATAAGTCTGACTGTTTTTATTCCAATTGAAACAAAAAGTGTCCATGTAAACAAAGCTACTAATTAAACCCACTACCTATCACTTAATAAAATAAACACGTTGCTGAGTGTTTGTACTTTTATTTGTATGTATGACTGTCACTCAATTTGCACGCAGCCACTACAACATTGTTCACAAGGTTCTAGGGGTTTGATTCTGGCTGTCATTTGTTGAAATCTGTAATCTCTGATTCCTCTCCGTGGCCATGGGAAATGAATATTTTCAATGACAACAATAAAGCAAAAGTTACATTTAAATGTTTCAGATACATTGTGAATGTAATTCTACAAAACTATAGTGAAAACATTGATTTATCATGCAGTGCAATAAAACAGCCTCTGTTCCCTGCAAACTACGCAATGTAAAATGTATAGATTTATTTTCAAGGCAAAACTTAAACAAATGGTAATCAGGTATCTATATTAATTTCAGTATCAGCAACATAAGGTGATCCTCCTAAAATGGCGGCGCCACCCCAACAAGCAATGTGGCGTGATGTAGGTTCAAATTCTCTATTGCTTGATAACTGTTCCAAAACAGGAATAAAACAGGATATCACTAACCAATGTTGAAAAATATGAATAGCTTTTGGTATTATCTATAATAATAATTACATCCGGTGTTTAATCAGTACCTTATCGTTTTTTCTCCTAAGAGAAGTAAACCTTTATAGTCGCGATTCGGTTACACAGACTCATTCATATGAATCTGTTCAAAAGAACGACTCTTTGATTCAGACATCATTCAGCGTCACATAACGGGTCTGCGAGTCAACTGGGCGATGGCTTGTTCCGACAATCGACACAAAGAGGATACATATTTCAAACTACTGTATGGCATGTACCGTATATAACTACAAGCGCGTGAAAGGAACGGACCGCAGACCGGCGCGCCAGACAGCGGCGTGATGACGTCACACGGATCTTTACTGTAATTGTGATGTGCTGCTGGTTATATTTAAGAACAGCTTTAAGAACAGATGCCTTAATTTAACCCGTCGACTTAACATTTTAAGTGTCCGTGAGCCGGTATTCCTTATAAACCTCTAATCGGAGATGGAAACATTTAATCTGTTATATACATTTTTCTGATGTAGCAGGGCATTATGGCTGTATAAATGTATACTAAAAGTCTCGTATTGATGGCAGTGATAATACTGTAATGATTAGCTGTGATATCACCTTTTTGTGCTTTAGATTTGATATTTAAGTTGTGTTGGCAAATTGAGCAAAAAGGTTTGAGGGTCTTTTAATTTTTTGTTTTTAGTTACATACTGTCAAAAGTAGTATGCTAGGTTATATATGTTGACACAGTGTTGGCCGGGGATCAGAGTGTGTTTGGATACCCCAGCCACCCTACTGAGTGTGTGTTTGACCCTGTGAGTGAGTGTGTTGACCTGTCCATGCCTGTGTCCTGCTGTGGGACGTTTCATCACAGCTCCTCTCCGAGGAGACTTATCCAGAAGTCAGGATTCAGGACTTGTTTGAGCCAGCCGTGTGTCAGAACCTCCTCTGTTGGGTTCAAGATGCTTCGGACATCTCTGAGTTTGGGGGGAGCTGAAGAGAAAGATGAGGAACAGGAGGATGAGGGAGAAGATTTGAGGGATGGTGGAATCCCCTTCATTATTAATAGGGGTGGTCTGCCCATAAAGGAGGAGACCTGGGAGCAGATGTGGAGGCACGTCGCCCGTATCCATCCAGATGGAGAGGCAGTGGGGAATAAGATACGAGGAACCAGCGACCTTCCCAAGGTGACAATAACACAAAATGTTCTTCCCTTAGCCATTCCTATTTAAGGAAATCGTTCACACAAAATGAAACTTTTGTCATTATTTATTTACCCTCAGGTCATTTCAATTCTGTATGCTGCTGTTTTAAAATGCAACACAAAAGAATTTGATGCTCCTCTTGTTAATATAATGACCACGCATGTTAAGCTCCAAAAATGCTGACAGCACCAAAAAAAGCACTGTACCAGTTTACTGGTGATGTGTTTTTCTTGGTGATGTGCTTTGTTTAAGTATTACACTTAAATTTAATATGTTGTCATTGTTGTGTTTATTAGTGTAGCGTTGGGAAAGGTTTAGTCTCAAAGTAGCTTTACAGAAATGTTTACTGTCCATAGGCCCCAGTGAACAACTTTCCAGGAATTTGCTTCAACATTTTTAGGCATATGGCATAATCAAACTCTCATGCCGGTGGGACATCAAAATATCATTGGTTCCAGGGCTCGCAAAATGTCTTTGGGCAGGCACTCCTCAGATTTTGGTAGCCCAAATGAATTTAAGTAGCCCAAATAAAAAAGACAAAAAAGAAAAAAAAAGAAAAATCAAAACATCATTTAGCTGACGCTTTTATCCTCAGCGACTTACAAATGAGGACAAAGAAGCAATTTTAACAACTATAAGAGTAACAATGAATAAGTGCTATAGACAGGTCTCAAATATTCCAGCACAGTATAAGAAGGCGAAAAAAAAAAGATTTTTTTTTTTAAATAAAAGAAGTACAGGTAGTGGCGGTGTGTTAGTTGATTAGTTAAGGAAGTGAAGACGAAATAGTTGAGTTTTTAGTTGTTTCTTGAAAACAGCTAATGACTCAGCCATTCTGATAGAGTTATGAAGTTCATTCCACCAACCGGGCAGAGTGAAAGTAAGAGTCCGGGAAAGTGATTTCTTCACTCTTTGGGATGGAACCTTAAGGCCAAGTTTCTGGTGGGCACATAAGTGTGAAGAAGTGAGAGCAGGTAAGGAGGTGCGGATCCAGTAGTCACCTTAATGCAAACATCAGAGCCTTGAATCTGATGCGAGCAGCTACTGGCGGCCAGTGCAACTGGATGAACAGCGGAGTGACATGTGCTCTATTTGGCTTGTTAAAGACCACTCTAGCTGCTGCATTCTGAATCAACAGCAGGGGCTTGATAGTACAAGCCGGAAGCCCTGCGAGGAGAGCATTGCAGTAGTCCAGTCTGGAGAGAACCAGAGCTTGAACTTGAGTTGAGTTTGAGTTGAACTTGAGTTGAGCTTGAACAGAGCTTGAGTTGTGCTGCATGTTCCGATAAAAAAATCTAATCTGAAATCTAAATCTCAGAGCAGCCAGAATAATGCTGATGTACAAAACAATCACTAATGACAGGAACCAAACTGAACCAAAATCTCTGACTTTGTAGATTCCAATACCAAGTGTGCCTACATTCCACTCAAGCAGCAGCGTTCCCCAGCGTCTGGAAGCCATACAGAGATATATCAGGGACCTGCAGTATCCTTCTCTACACATCTGTCATGTGCTCCACATGAGCAGTACACACACGTTTACTTATCTATCTAAAAGGGGACATTCCATAGACTTCTATTGTTTTTATGCACAGCTAGTTATAAACACTCTAACCCTAACCCACACTTTAACCCTAACAGAAAACTTTCTGCAATTTTACAGGTTTAAAAAAGCTTTACTTACTATATTTTTATTCAATTCTTTACAAATGAGGATGTCCCCAAAAGGTTTTGCTCAGATTTGTCAGGTTTTGCTGACTTTTGGGTACAGATTTATTGTAAACTGACACATTACGGTCTGGTCTTCACAGTGAGCTGTCGTATGACTTTAGTCAGAGGAGAAATGTGATTGTTGTTTATGGCTGTCTATTTGTAGGCAGATGGAATTTACTGTAGGCCAAAGAGCCACATTACAGCACTATTGTTATGAAAAACAAATACATTGCTTGAATGTTTATGTTTTTAGGATTTATGCATATACTACATTTTTCGTAAAAACAAGCGTTTTTGGCATATATTAAAAGAATTACATATCGTAGCTGATGTATGTGCATAGAATATTGTTTATACTGACTTGATGTAATAGATTGTTTGTCTTTGACAGTGTTGTTTTCTTGACAGTGTCTGTCAGATACAATCACACTGGAACACAGTTTTTTGAGATCAAGAAAAGCCGACCACTCACAGCGTAAGACAAACCTCACAACTTATTCATTTCTGACTTACAAACTGTCAAAATGTGAATAGCAGCCTGCTGTACTTCTCTAAACTGTTTCTGTACACAGAGCAGAAAACATTTACAATCTCTTCAACTATTAATCTGTTGTTCACACACTCATACAAACACACTTATGGCGTAAATAAGTCAGTTAGATAAAATTTCTGAATCTGCACCATATTCTCTTTTAATATCTTACTGTTTGTTCCTCAGGTTAATGGACATTGCGAAGGAAATGACACGTGAATCTCTGCCAATCAAATGTTTGGAAGCTGTGATACTCGGGATGTATCCTTCTCTCCTAATATCCTCAGGAGTGATATCAGCCTGTAGATGCTTCTGGATCTCCACACAGATTCAGCTCATGTGTTTGAGCAATGAGAGATTTTAAGCTCTGCTGGGTGTCCAGTGTTTAGGACTTCTTCTGCTTGCTCCCCACTCTGAAGGGAGGGTGGCATCTTATGCTTTCAAAACTATCTTGCTATTACTAGCCTTTTCAAAATTGCCAACCCTACCTTTAACTTATATCACAGCAAACCAGATTAAAACTTCTGTTGCCTGCATGTAAATGCCCCAATTTATCACAATAATCTGATTACCCTAAAAGCAGAACCATACTAAACAGAAAAATTGTACAAATTCAACTGATTAAATATGATTTAAACATTTTTAGCATTCCCAAATAATTTTTACTTTCATAATTTGACACAGTTTTTTCAGAATGAGAGGAGGGGCAGTTTGATAAAGGATTACCAAACAAATTTAACCTTGAATAACACACTGATGAATCATTCGAAAATATTAGCAACAAATGTTCATAAAAATCTTTCACTCCTTCAGTATTTGTAACTTATTGACCTTAACCAGGCTGATCGATCAGTTACCTCACCAACAGCCTGCCGAGCGTGGAGCGCTTTCCTCTAAGCTTTAAGACACAGTTCTCAGGGAGTCATTTCCATCACATTGTGTTGGGGGTCCACAGCGGTGGGCGCTTCGGTGCCCTGGGCATCAGTCGGCGCGAGGACCTGATGTACAAACCCCTGGAGTGTAAAACACTCAGTGAGCTGGTGCAGGACTTCCAGACAGCCTATCAAGGCTATTGGCACACACTCTGCAAGGTGAAGATTGGTCATTACGTGTCACATGACCCTCACAGCGTGGAGCAGATAGAGTGGAAGCATTTGATTTTGGATGTGGATAAGCTGTCCAGAGAAGATCTGAAGAAAGCGTTAGAGAGACACACCCGTGATATGAGGCTGAAGGTAACACACTGCATGTTTCACTTTCAGTTGTGTTGGGCTGAACTTATGTGTTTTTGTGTGTATTAAATGTCCATCATTTGGAGATCTACATCCATTAACGCCGGTTGTGTGACTCAGGCTGCGCTACTTTAGTCAGGATAGACGCCATATTTAATCTCTATGAGACTGAGGTTGTGAGAGGTGGATGGAGAGTCTGTTCAGTGTTGTACTGTCATCTCCATCAATTATTTACACTAACAGTACAAGCCATTGAACAGACTGTACAGTGTGCGTCACTCACAGCCACATGCGTTCAATTAAATATGGGGTCTATATTTTTGTCCGTCTGTCTGTTTCTGTCTGTCTCTCTGTATCTATCTGTCTCTGTTTGCCTGTATCTATCTTCTCTCTGTCTGTCTGTCTGGTCACTGTGATTTTGTCATATAGAAGATCTATATCTTCTTTTGGTCCTGAAACAACATTTGTCAAAAAAATACAGTCCTACCTAGAAATCATTTTCCAGGTGCACACCTAACTTGATAAATCACATTCACCCTGTCGGTGTTTAGTGATCAGGTGGCAACACCTACATATACAGGATATTCAGTACTCTAATTTAGTCTCTTTAAGCTGTTTTCATCTTTCAGATTTTGTGACATATACTGTATGGGTTGTGCTTCAGATTGCAAAACCTGCTCCTTCATCGCCCACTAAAGACAGGAAGAAGGATGTGGGGTCACCTTTGCGGATCCCAGGCAGCCCCATGCGGAAGAGCAGCCAAAGCGACAGACGGTATTTCCCAGGATTATTTATAAACACTTGAACATGTTAGACAGAAAGTTATTTATACCACTGAACCTGACCGCTGAATAAACAGAGAACTGGGGACAGAAAACAGACAGGGGGCCACAGTGGTTACACAGTGGCCACAGGCCTGCAAATATCTGAGAATTTTAAAGCTGGAGAATTAATTTCATGTGTCACCATACAAAAAAGCAAAAATAATGATTTCTTCAAACAAGTTTCCTGAAAACTCCACCAAACTAAAAGAAATGTATTACAGAAACAGCTTTGATCTATTTGATTATGTTGCTCTTTTTAAACATATGTATAGAGTAAAACTCACCAGTGTAAAGCATTTATGTGTTCGCTGAGGGTCTTATTACTATTCTAATCAATTTAACCATTACATTTAAAAGATTGCTAGCAGACATAAATATAGAAATACGCCCTAGTAATCGCTTTCAAATTATTAAAAAAGATCCTTATCCAAAATAATAACTGGAAACGTCCTGGAAATTGACTGCCTAGTAAGTTTGGAAAACCACTTTAAAATTCAAGATATTCTTAACTATTAAGCTTTCTAGTTATTAGTGTTCAGTGTGTTCTGTATCCATGAGTGCTGAGTGTTGTGCGTTTGTGCAGGTCGTCTGTGGAGAAGAAAGCCGTGCAGCCGGCATCTGCAGCTGATGTAAACGGATACCAGATTAGAGTGTGAGGAACATAGCAAAGAACACAGTCACAGTGAGCCGAAGACACAGCAGTACAAATGCTAAAACTCCACAATGACTATAAACTTGCTTTGCAGAGAATGTGCTCACTTATTAGGGTACACCCTTAAGAATGTGTATTAATACAACCTCAGATGATTCATTTAGTAGATTAGCAACACTATAATGAACATGCCATATTTATATTCCTTTAATATTCACCCCAAGATCTTTAATGTAACATAATATTTAATATATAAGTAAAATGAACCTTTAACTCAACTAGCGCTAATCATGCTTATTATTGTAGAGACTAGTTTGCATTTCATTAATTGGTGCCTCTTGATGAACTCAGATGAACTGATGGTTCATCTGCCTAAACACACCAGTTCTTACACCCACAATATCACACTGATTTGGGTCTTTCATTAGGGTCTTTCACTGGTTTGGGTCTTTCATTAGGGTCTTTCACTGGTTTGGGTCTTTGTCAGTGATTTGGATGTGATTTGGATTACGGTCCAACTTTTATTTGACTCTAAAGACTTCAGATACTGCAGACTGGTGTAGACGCAGACTGGTGCAGAAGCCTTTAGTTTGTGTGTTTGGCTCTTTTCTCTGTATGTGACTGTTGTCAGTCAATATAAACAGGGTGTAGTAATGACACACAGGAGTGCAACACTCAGCAGCACTTCTGTTCTTTTAATATTATTATAACACTTTAAGATGCATTGCTCAATTACTTATTTAACACAGGTTTAATAACATAGGAATAAGTCAGGAATCAAAAATTGTTACTATTATTAATCAAAAATGCTATTAGTAGCTTTTCTAAGTACATATTTCTTATTGTGCTCAAAACATCCGTGCACATTAATCCAAAGATAAAATATGATGACAGTGTTGACAGTGTCACCCCATATACAGACTGAATAGTCTGACATCTCAGAAGTAAAACAGACTAAAAATGTTTTGTTAGAAATCTGTCGATCTAAGTGTGGAATTATTTTTTATGTAGTATCTACATGGTAAACACCATGTAGAAGACTGTACACACACATTTTCACATGCTTTTTGTGAGAGCCAACAAAGTGCTCACTACACCAGTTTAAGTATCTGAAGAATATATTGGTGCTTTTATGACTGTCTGTGGATATGTGAGATCAATGAACACACTGGATGTTTCTCTTCTGTTTATATATGACGGCACTTTGATAATGTACAGTTGAGCTATGATATCACAGCACTGTAATGTGATTTAATAGCTCATTTGTGATGTTTGACATGAAATGAATCGGTTTGTGTAAAAGCTTAAGTGTTTTTATGCGTTTTTCAAGACTGGAATGGGTTTACAGTGCATCACTGGTCTGTGCACAACATACACGACTATTTGTGTTATGATTCATTATAAGTTCTATAGGTGGTTGAAACTACAACCTACAGCTTTACCAGCTGTTTGTACCAACAGTACAGTTAGTGCAGTGTTCACCACAGCAGGTCATTTCCTCGTTCTGCTGTACCTAAATCTTTCATTTCTGCGATGACCTCTGCAGTCCTGCTGTTGTACTTTAAACAGCCACAAGGTGTCAGCAAATGACGCTCATACAAACATACTAACCCACCTCACTACAGAGGAATCTACACGCACACATATGGGAGGCGGAATTATCTTTTAATGTCCCCAGTGGTACACGTCGTAATTGCATTTTTACTAGTAAGAATTGAATTAGAGAGCTCTGCAATTGCAATAGCAAGCTCTCTAATTCAATTCTAATTCAATTCAGAGTACCACTGGGGACATTAAACAATAATTCCGCCTCTCTAATTTAATTGCTACAAGTCAAAATGCAATTGCAGAGCTCTCTAATTGAATTCTTACTAGTAAAAAATCTAATTAAAGATACGTTTATTTGTGTGCTCTGTATTTGAATTAGAGAGCTCTCTAATTCATTTGTTACTAGTAAGAATGCAGTTGTAGAGCTCTCTAATTGAATGAAAGAGCTCTATTCTGCGTCAGCTTATTACACTAATCATGTCTTACGCATATTCATCAGGCATCTGGCGTCAACAACAAAATCGCAGATACATCCCTGCACATATAGCAAGCTCCTGTAGCTCAGTTGGCTACCGCGGTTAAGTGTTTAACTTAATTTTTTTTTTTTGTAAATGCATAAATGTAAATACATCCCGCCATACACTTTTACATTGGGGGGACAGCTGTCAGGTGATGTGACCCTCATGTTCATATAGTAAATTTTAAGTAGAATACCAATTGCCGTTTTAGAGCACCGTACTGGCAATTTTGGGAAATTGCCATGATAGCTTACAGGAACCACTTTTTTGTGATATCATACTCAAATTTGAAAAATGTGTTGCTACGCCTCTGCACTGGAAGCTGGCTGGTGAAGTTTGGCGACAAATTAGAATTGTGGGAAAACACCTAAATAAAATAAAATGATCTGAATCATATGATCAAGACCTGTTGCCTTCATTAATATACGTCGACAGTATATACGCTATACTTATTTGGAGAATTATAACAAATTAACCTATTTATATATATTATTCTTTAATTCCTCTGTCTCAGAATATTTCTGTCTTAGTATTTCACTGTATAAGGCATGTAAAAGCAGTCTCTGGAAGATGATATTTCATAAAACGACCAGACACACGTTTAAGAGAATGGTTTTGAGAAGAATGCACAATGCAGAATATCATTTTTATACAATACTACAGTCTGTCCTCTTCTTTTATATTTCATTAGTATATTGAAATTTTGTGAATTTTCTTAGCTCTTACATTTAACAATACTCCAGGGTGATTAATTACTAAATATAGTCTTTCAATAAAATCCTTGTCGTCATCTTAATACTAGAGTAATGTGAATACAATTAATATGCTTCCAAAGTCTGTAAATATATTTCAGGATAATAGCGAATCACACGCGGGACTTTTATTTTGAATTGCAATTGACCATAGGCGGGATTTTAAGGAAGCGTAAGTCTGTTTTGCATCTAATGAAAACGAGTTTTTACCAGTACGAATGCAATTGTAGAGCTCTGTCATTATAATTCTTACCAGTAATAACTGAATTAAAGAACTCTCTAATCGTTATTGTTACTAGTATTAACTGGATTGCAGAGCTCTCTAATTCAATTGTTACTAGTAAGAATGCAATTACGAGTACTGCTTGGGGCATTAAAAGACAAAAACGCCTTCCATACACACAAACTGCAAAGGAAATGCCCAGTTTTTCCCTTTCTATTGTTTATCATTTAAAAAAATTGAACATATCTGAGAAAAGACATGGGCCATTTCTTATTTTGCATTTATTTTTTTTTCCATTGCAATTATTTACTGTATTGTGCTCCTTTCAAAACAGAAATTAAAGCTAAAACAAAAACATTCAATATATAAATATTCAATAATAAATGCATTACAATGCATAATTATTGCATTTTGACATTCATATTATAATGTTTCTCAAACAAATGACATTTGAATTTACCTCACGGTTCGCTAACAGGCAAACACCTTTTATAGGTATAAATATAAAGCAAAATGTCATGCATCTGGCAATCTAACGATAAATCACTAGTTAAAATGAAGTAATAACTTTTATACTTTGCAACTGAAGATGATGAAGGTATTGTAGTGTGGTATAACAGTAGCGCTGTTTCCTTAGTGGATAACAAACACTCATGTAAGCTGAAACCTGGCGACCAGGCTGAGGTGATCAGAAGGAAATGTTTCGTTGGGAAGTCCTTTGAGTGACCAGAGATCAGCTTCAGACAGCAAAGACAAACGGCCCAGCAGCTTCAAGCTGCCATCACTTTCTGTGTGGACAAAACGCATGCAGTGACATCAGTCATGTGACCATCCAGTATGACAAAGTTACATGTGCCATGAAATATGAATACTGTCTGTGCTTTAAAGTGCTGTCAAGTACTACAGGAAGTGCTGTGTGTGTGTGTTTTGAGATGCATATAAATACTTTGCCAAGCATCATAAGTAAAGAGTTCGGTCTGCATTATAACCTACAACACCTAACCCTAAACATCTATTCGCAGAGACTCTGTGCACTGCAGAAGTGGTGTTAAGGAGACACACCTTTCAATGTCATCAAGATATTTAGGAGGGCAATAACCTTAAGTTGTATATGGTGGTAGTTAAAAGGAAATATGGTCTCAGGCCACCATGTGCTATGAGGATGAATTCAAACTGCATTATGACAGCAATGAAAGACCAGTTGTTAGTTGTTGTTAGAACTGCATACTGATTGGACTGTGTGTGCATCACCTCTCATTTGAACACAGCCGTGTCTCCTAGTGGAATAAAAGATATAGTCTACCATGGCTCCACCCTCTGAGTTCAGAGTGGTGACCACACACTTCTGAGTGTTGGGGTGGGTGTCAGGGTATGCTGATGTCAGATTCAGACTGTGAAACAAACTGTGTCTAATCCTGACAAAACACAATTTATTTCCCATTAAATTAATAATAAACATGAGGCCAAGTTAACGTGAAACAATATCTACAACCTATTTAACTTTGAATATCTTCTTTTGGAGATTTTCTAATGAAACAAATGTATCAATAAAACAAAACGAATTAATGTTAATAAATGTAGGGCAAGACCAAGTCAATACATGATGATTATATGACTGGTTGTTGGAAGAGGCTGAAATAAAGATTAATGTATGAAGAAAAATTATTTTACAAATGAAGTTTGTTATAAGAGCCTGATGAGCTTGTTTAACTGTTCTTGTACTAAAATGTGCTATTGACATAAAATAACTGTCTATGGGTGACAACAATATTAACATTTCTGTTCATTTACAGCTAGTAAATCAATCTGTTTTAAGTGGTTACACATATCCGATTCGTCTTTTATACAAATCATTCAATTTCTGATTTTTTCTGTTTTAAATCACTCTGGTGTAAAGTACTTTTAAACATCACCTCACACTAAACTCACCTTGGACTGAAAACCTGGACCTCTTCAGGGTCTAGAAGGAAAAGAGCTACACATGACTCATCATTTACAGACCTCCAACAGTTTCACTGAGCAACAATGCTGGTGAAAGTAAAAATATCACGCACTTTTCTTAACTAGGGTACAAAACGCCTTAAATTATTAAAGGTAAATTCCTTATTACATCAACAAATGAGACCTGTAACAAGATAACAGTGACCATACACTGTTTATACACTGACCATACCATGATTTATATTTCCCTATCTGTCACTCACTCAATGTTGTCTCGATGTAGTGACACTAGGTGTCACTTTTGGGAGCCCCAAACACTTCTGATACTTTAGAAAAGGCCAATAAAAATTGGCAGGTGGAATCTGCATGCCAATCCCCTGAATACACAGGTAAAAACAAGATGGCTCTCTCCACCTATTCAGATTTGTTCAAGGACAAATGGTCATAAAAACGAACATCTCATTCACCTCTTAAGATCAACATACGCCACAGCTTCCTCCACCTCTGCGGGCTATTAGGGCAGGGTAGGTGTTCACTTCTATGGTCATGATCATCAGTTTGGAATGTTCAGTCAGGTACAGCAGTGTCCTCTGTAGCGTTTGGCATGGCCAAATTGTTGGATCAATTATAGATCATAAAATACTCCACTTAAGACTACATGGGGGTGAAAGACCCAAGGCTCCAGAAAGTCTGGAGGCAAAAGAAAGTCATATGGCTATCAGCATCACTGACACCAACAGGACAGTTTATGACACCTTGCCCAAGCTTTAAATGAATTCCATGGGAAGGAGTAACACCACATAGCCCAAGAGAGACTAAGAACATTCCAATACACCAAACGATAGACTTTTTCTTAATGTGGTTACAAATAAACTGTCCTAAACTGTAGAAATTTTATATATTCCTGCTTTATGTTGGGTCATACTACAGTGCCTTGCAAAAGGATTCATACCCCTTGAACTTTTTCACATTTCGTCACCTTACAACCACAAACTTAAATGCATTTTATTGAGATTTTATGTGATAGACCAACACAAAGTAGCACATCATTGTGAAGTGGAATGAAAATGATACATAGCTTTCAAAAGTTTAAGCAAATAAAAATCGGAAAATTGTGGTTTGCGTTTGTATTCAGCCCCCCTGCGTCAATACTTTGTAGAGCCACCTTTCGCTGTAATTACAGCTGCAAGTTTTTTTTGGGGTATGTCTCTACCAGCTTTGCACATCTAGAGATTAAAGACTGAGGCTTTGCACATCTAGAGACTTTCTGCCCATTCTTTGCAAAATAGCTCAAGTTCAGCCAGATTGTATGGGAAGCGTCTGTGAACAGCAATTTCCAAGTCTCGCCACAGATGCTCAATGGGATTTAGGTCTGGACTTTGACTGGGCCATTCTAACACATGAATATTCTTTGATCCAAACCATTCCAATGTAGCTCTGGCTGTATGTTTAGGGTCATTGTCTTGCTGGAAGGTGAATCTCCTTCCCAGTCTCAAGTCTTTTGCAGCCTCCAACAGGTTTTCTTCCAGGATTGCCCTGTATTTAGCTCCATCCATCTTCCCATCAGCTTTCCTGTCCCTGCTAAAGAAAAGTATCCCCACAGCATGATGCTGCCACCACCATGTTTCACAGTGGGGATGGTTTGTTCAGGGTGATGAGCAGTGTTACTTTTCTGCCATACATAACGCTTTGCATTTAGGCCAAAAAGTTCAACTTTGGTCTCATCTGACCAGAGCACCTTCTTCCACGTTTGCTGTGTCCCCTACATGGCTTG
>JAZGTI010008984.1:0-19415 GCA_036877585.1 Botia kubotai | reverse complement strand
ACTTATAAGACTCACAGGAAAAACTTCCAGTCCGAATCGCTTGTATTTTTTTAAACGTGTAATGAGCAGCAATGCGCAGTAGAAAGTAATGATTATTCATTATTATTCATTATTAACGTTTCCCTAACATTTCCATTACGTAACAAAAATGTTATTTTCAATGCTCTAGAAAAATGCTACATTTATTCTGTAATGTTTTTAAAATGTTCCACTAACAACTTAAAAGTAACGTTTTTTGGATATACGTTAAATAACATTACAAAAATGTTTTACAGAATGTTATCCAACGCTCTGAGAATGTTCCCTGTTAGCGGAGAAAGCTCCAAGTGCTGTGTGGTGAAACATTATTCTGTGCTTTCAGAGTGCAGCCGATACCCCCCTTCAGTCCACAGAGCCAACAATTTGTGGAAATGTTCCATCTTTCCATAGTGAGGAGGCCATGGAGTTAAACCAGCAACCCCCACTGATGTCTGTGACAGATACACGTTCTATGCTCGGTTCCTGTCACCTGCTATCCCAGGGACAAACAAACGCAGGTGACCGGTCTATGGGATTAACGGCGAACAGTACACTTCTTGTCACTGGGCATGATCATTTAGACCTTGGAGGCACTCAGCTGGGTGAGAGAATCTCTGTGGGTCAAGTTTCACACACGCTCCAAGATGGCCAAGTTACAACAGTTATGAATTCCTCATCGGCAGAGAACACATTAACCAAGATGAGTGAGACGGATCACACAGATGGAAAAAGAGAATCTGACAAACCCAGGGGTAAAATAAAATCTGCGGCCACGTCTTTGAGTGGTACGGAGGCTGATGAGATGAAAATTAACGCTGACGATAATAAACGTGTCGGTGCAAATGGGCACGTACGGGAAAAAGCTGCTAAAGAACAGTCTGACACAAACCGGAAGCATTCCATATCTCTAGTGACAGAATTTGCACAAATTCGCAACTTGACATGCACGTCCAACCCAGATGTGGTGCAATCACAGACCACGAATGGCTCCTCAAACTCTGATGTTCTAATGAAACATAAAATGGAGGTACAAGAACGAGCAATGTCTAATTTAATCCTATCTGAAGCGCCCAAAGAACCGCATCATGAGACCCAAAGTTACACTGAAAATAAAGAGAATCAACACTCTTCCACTACTAACTCAAATAACGCTGCTGGAGATACTGAAAATAAACCGAAACCATCCCATTCTGATCCCTCCACATTCCTCTCCCAACATTCGAAACCCTCAAATTTTATCATTCCTGCCATTTATGTTACAGACGTGGACAGCGTTTCCCAAAACAACAAAACAGAAGGTAAATTCAGCACTGAAACAAATGTGACAAACGGCAACAGTGTTGATCATACAGATAATTCTTCTGACGTCCCAAACATCAGCAACAAACCCACAGCTGCTCTTAAATCTGAAGATCCGCCTGACGTGCAGGTCTCACAATCCACCGACACCAACCGGTCTGCTCAGCGGCCGCTAACGGTTGAAAATTTCAGAAAAACTGACAATCGAGCCCTCGAAAATCAGCGCTCCACTGCGAATGGGGTTTCCGACTTTAGCGGACCGATCAGTGAGCGTACGCCACTTAGCAATGCCGAGAAAAGCAAAAACACAAACGAATCCGGCTCGGCTGAAACCAAACGTCTTGCGTTGTCGGCAAAGGCAGGTCTTAATCTGAAAACTGCATCAGATTCCTTCATAAAGCAACTCAAGTCCGCTGCACTGGACCTTGAGAAATCAAAAGAAAGTTCCAACAGTGTCGTGCTACATGACACCCCTCGCGGAGATTCAAAAGACAAAGTTAAATATGGAAAAGCGAATTCTGTAGTGATACAGCCAAAGACTACAGATGACACTGCTCAACACAGTGAACCTGCCCCAGGGTCACGTCAAAAGACTACATTACCCAGTACTACAACAAAGAGGAGTGACAGGGGAATGGCCATATGTTTGAAAGAACCAAATAAAGATGCACATCAAGAGGAAACACAATCTGTACAATCAGTCACTAACTCACCATTTAAGACGTCATTTGAGCAATCCTCACCCGCTCTCACCCGGAAGAGCATCACAGCCGACCTCTCCAAACCTAAGAATGGAAATGAGAAGGTTCAGACTAAATCACCAGAGAGAGACAAAGAAAACCAGTTTAAAGGTAAAAAATACTTGCATTTGATACTTAAATATATTAACTGCAGCAGTAATTTTATGATAGCAATACATTTTATGATAGCAATTTATGAAAGAATAAATTGTTTGAGGGAAAACTTTAAACGTTTAACTTGACTGTACGATATTACTGAATTTTTAAATGACTAAACTTGTAGTTTATATTTTCCTCAGCTGTTTGTAAAATTCAAGCATTGCAGTTTAGTAAGGTTAAAACAGTTGCTTTTAATAATACTTGTAATGAAAACGTAAAAATATATGAATATGATATATTATATATATATTATGTACACTTACATCTGACATGTGTAACATCAGTTAGCCTTTGTCAACAACATACATTTCTTCAAATACCCTTACATACCCTTCAAATTACTACGTCACAGCGCGGGAAATCTGATATGAGATTGGACATATTGTTGTAAATTACCGCTCATTTGCCTTTAAAAGATTTAAACCTCTCTCTCTCTCTCTCTCTCTCTCTCTCTCTCTTAGTTCCCCAGGTAATTCGTAAAATCCGTCCGGAAGTATTTGACACCTCCGGCCATCTGAAACTCTGGTGTCAATTTTTCAACATAGTCAGCGACTCCACAATAAAGTGGTACAAAGATGAGGTGCAGATCGCTGAAATAAAGAGAAGGTATGAATTTATGTCATTTTGCTGACCCCTAGTGGTTAGGAATAATCTAATTCTGTTAGATAAGGATGATGGTCTGATATGATTAGAACTGATGTTGTACTGATCTCATGACAGATTATCTTAATTGCTGGGTATAGAAATAAGGTTTTATGGTTATGTAGTATGTTTATGGTGCATTGTGCATGCCACTGGAAATTGCGCTCACAGTACTGGTGGTTTATTGCTTTGTTTTCTGTTTCAGTGCAGGAGATGAGACTCAGGTGTGCTTGGCCATTGTGCAGACGTTTAAAAGAGATTGTGGAGTTTACAGATGCACTATTACCAATGAGTACGGCCAAGACTCCACAGAGTACATTCTCAGTACAGAAAGTAAGCATTTAACACACACACACACACAAACATACAGATTTTCATACCAGTAACACCTACAGGCAATATGCATAAGCATATTAAACATTACAACTGGTTCTTTTTGTCTATGCCTTATAATTTTCTGTTCTTTTTCTGTAAAATCTTTTGACAGTTATTTCCAATATGTTCCTACACGAGGAGCTCCAGGAAGGTACAAAAAAGCAGCATAACTTTTTCATGTTTATAAGCATATCTTATGCATACATCCTTCATGTTTCACCCTGAGTACCTAAAATAACTCTTTGCATCTATTTAATCGTCTCACTTCCTTTCACATGTAGTTGGGGAGGAGATTGAGATGACCCCTCTGATCTTCAGCAGAGGTCTTGCTGATGCAGGCTGCTGGGGCTCAAAGTTCTATGGGCGTGTCACGACGGAGGAGCCTCTGGTCGGAACGGGTTGTGAGCACAAAACCAGGCGTCTGAGGGTGATCTATGGCTTAGACCCCGTGTTTGAGTCGAGCAGCTCATGTTTTATGAAAGTGCGGAGCCCTATTGCGTACGAGAGCAGAGAGGAGACTGTTTTGGCTGAAAAGAATCTTCAAATAACCAAACAGGTGACCTATACTTTGATACGACGTACTATACAACATTTCTATCTCACAAAATTCTATTTTTTTACCAACACATTTGAATGTATTGTCCATGATCTGTAGGACTGTAGAATTCAGAACATGGCAAGGGAATACTTTAAGATCTTTGCTGCAGAGACAAGAGAGATAGAGAGCTTTGGTTCGCCGCTGGAGTAAGTGTAAATATTTTTCCCACAGCAGCACAAAGCAGATGATTTAATACAGCCATTTTATTACAGTATACTATATTAAGGCAATCCATAATCCCATTTTAGGTTGTCAAAACGTTTCCCCAAAATTTCAAAACATTAACAGTAACAAAAACATTAAAAATGTTATTTTGAATGTTGTAGGAACGTTTAAAACGTCCAGTTTTTAGATGTATTAATGCTATTGTCTGGTTAAGAAATAAAAAGAACAATAAGAAGAACGTTATTCAAACATTTGTAATTCTGTAATACTTCAAAACGTTCCACTAACAACGTAAGAATAATGTTTTTTATATACATGATACGTAACGTAAGAAAATTCTACCGATGTTACTGCTCGAATATTTTTGATAACTTTGGGGGAACTTTAGCGAATGTTCTGAGAACGTTCCATGTTAGCTAGGATCCTAGCTGCTCCCACAATGTGCAGCTAGTACATTTTGTCATTGTGAGAATGTGCTGTATGTGTTTCAGGATAATCCCTCTGTACTTTATGTACCGGCCAGCGAGCAGTATTCCATATGCGACAGTGGAGGCGGAGCTTAAGGGTTTGTATTTGCGGTATTGTGGACTGGACCACAATGGGTCAATGATATTTAACAACAAATCAGACGTGGCGCACAAGTGTTCCTCTCTCCAGCACTGGATATATCAGTGGACAAACGGCAATGTGCTGTTCTCCAGACTTGAGGGTAAATTATAGAAAAATACAAGTTTTATCGAATATTCCCATTTATGGAGATTGTTTTAGTTTCACTAATAACTGTGATGCCAATTTTCTTTCTTGTGGCAGGAGTTGATACAATATTAACAAACATTGGCGTCATAACCAAGTCAACGGGGTAGGTATTATTAACATGCCCTTTACAAACGCTTATATAAACAAGGAATTCAGCTTCACGATGATAAACCACATCCAAAACTGTCGTATGAAAATGACATATGCGATTCATTGGTTTAACAATCACATGCGGTAGCATACTGTATTTTATCAGTACAGTAAATTGAACAGTACAGTTAATGTTGTTTCTGATGCAGGTATCAGGGGTTCCCCTGTGAGGCCGATCCGAAGGTTTTTGAGCAATTCCAGACTCAGCATCAGTGTAATTACTTCTGTGGTCTTCTAAATCTCAAACCTCCCACAGTCCCAGAAACACTTCAGACCGCTAGATACAGGGGCTCCTCCAGTCCCCAAACACAGCGCAAGACCCCGAAAAGCCCCAAAGCATCCCGCAAGTCCAATCCTCAGACCTCCACCTAGCTCAGAGCAAAGGTAAAGGTTAAAGGTTAAAGCAGGTCATAGTAAAAAGCAAAGGAAATTAAGACATGGCCTGCCTGTTGTGGTAGGAGAAGGTAGTCTGCTGAAACTGCTGAAAAGGTCATTCTATAGGTAATGTTATTTCTTCGTCTCTAAAGAGAGAACAGTGCTGTCGGCTGCTTAGATACTTGTAAATAATTTGTTTTTTTTAATTAAAAATTTCATTTAAATTATGAATGATATTTTATTCTACAACAGAGCATAATCTCGCCATCTTTTTGTTTATTGGTGCTCAGTGTACCATAAATGAACTGAATGTTGTCAGTTCAGTCTGATGCGTTTAGTTGAAACTAGCTACTTTTCACGCTAGGTTAGTTTTATGTTAGATAGTTGTTGATCTTGTATATCTAATAGTTCTCGCAATAAAAAATGTCCATGACCGACTTGAGCTTCATGTAAGAGGTGGAAATGCATAAACTATTTTAGTATATAAACAGTATGATCATTTCAAATGATGAATATTTCTCTTCTTAAATATATATACTGTATATATAGTGATTAAGTAATCACTCACATTGCATTTATGGATAATTTGAACTTGAATTCTTCAATGCACAATATCATAAAAGAAAGAACATTTTACATACAGTACAAAAGCCATATAACATTAGAAACAGGTGACCAGTCAATTTACTTTGTAAGACCCAGTGGTTTAAATAATGTAGTAGGACAATTATTAAAGAGTCACAGCTGAATGTGTTTCTATAAACTTCTGCTGTCAGGCTGCCAAGTTAAAAACAGATGTATCCACAAACAAAAGACAGAGGTGACAAATGCCTTTTAATAATTGACCATGAGAGAACTTTTACAGAATGTGTGTGTGTGTGTATATATGTGTATATTATATCCACCAGGTCAAAGGATAAAAGGATTATTAGTAAAAAAAATCTAAAATTTAAATAGAATAACAATTAACAATAGATAGATGAATTTCCATTCCCTCTCGACATTAAGAATCAAATCAGATGTTAGAATTCAAATCAGATATTAATACATTTCTTAAGAGACATTTCATTCTTTGTGTCTTTTGGCCAAATATCTCGTGGCAAGTGGGTCATATTGACACATATGATACATATGAAAAATTAAACATTCCACAACCTAGACAGGATCTGAGAACAGCGCGCAGAGTAGCGCATGCATTAACATACTCTCGCATATACAGAAGAGCTTTGGTGATACGACATTGTCCTATCCATTGATTTTGACAAATTAGTCGAATGAATGAATATATATTCCAGCCTGAGGTTTTGCCATCAGGGATCCCAATTATAGACCGCTAGCATGTCCTTACGCATAATTGCCCGTTCACGTCACCATGGTATGCATTAATGGGACAAGCTACAAAGTGAAGCGTTAGCTGCGGGAGTATAAATGGGCAAACTCACTTATTCATAACCTCCTCAAAGCATCGTGAAAAGTCAGAGAAAACGAGGGTCCAGCTTCGTTTGGGTTAATAAACAGTGTGCTTTTAAATGGACCTGAACAAAGTACGCTTTCAAAACCATTACAATATTGAAATGTCATGCTCAATGTTTTGAAAAAGCCCCGCGCGTGGCTATCTAACTTACTGTCATCGTTTTCATGGCGACAATCATGATGACTCACGGAACGTAATTTTGCACTAAATAAGGATATTGTATCAGAAGCACCCAAAAGCTGCCGAAATGTCACAATAGCGCTGGCATTTTAACAACTTTTATCTCCCATGCACTCAAAGTTGGAGGCAGACGGTCCCCGCGGTTACTGTCACGGGCGGTGTAATCTCGCGCCGCACAACGCGCGTGAACCGCGCGCGGCTCTGACATTCAGATAGCGATCGCGCGGTCTTTCCGCTGTGCATCTCAACAAGAGGAAAGGCTAAACGTCCTCAAATAAAATAACAGCTCGCTAATTATATGATAACGCTTTGGGAAAGATTAAAGGTTAGATCAAAGTTCTCTGGTCACCGTTTAATGGCTTGTGTGCCACTATGACATAACGCAGCCATCACCGAACATGATGCAGGGACGGTGCGGTTAATAGTATTGGATATTCATTTGCCTCTATCGGCCTTCATAAATACATCATATTATTTAGACATGTTTACGTTTGTTCTTCAACTCCTTGCGGGGGATAATCAATATCCAACACCACACCCCCTCCCACACAAACATACATAGATTAAATCATACTTCCTACGGCATGTCCCCGTTCGTATCATACAGTGTTAGTACCCAGATTTTCTGACAGAGAAATGGCTTTTATTTAAAGCTGCAATCCATAACTTGGTTGGTTAAAATAAACAAAAACAGTTATTAAGCAAGTACATAACAGATCAGTGTTCAAAACGATCTCCTTACCTTATAGTAAGTTTATAATAATAACGGCTCCGATTTGTCAGTTTGACTTCATTTGACATCAACATACGTAATGAAGATAGGTAAATCAACCTGCAGTTTTATGTTTCAAACAGAGATGGCGACAGAGAGGCAAAAGTTTGCAGCTTTATTTCCCCAGACTTGCGTTAAATCATTGGGAGGCGGTATCAGTCTAAATTTACCTTTTCTAAATAATAATTAAACATGTTATATTAAAACATATTACAATAAAAACATTCAATTTGTTAATAACCACACAGAGACTTGAAGTGCGCCTACACAATGGTCGTATATACGGGTTGTGCATTGCATCCATTTAGCAGCTAAAGCTTCAGAGTGTGGGGGTGGACTAGTAATGTGCTTCACTACCCTTAATAACTGACTGACAATTACCTATCAATTGACATTCAGAAAAGGTTACAATCAGGGCATGGCACAGTCAGTTTGGCCTAATGTGAGTCACAATGCCTGAGTGCAGGTGTGTGTTATGAATAGGTTTAATGATGTGGAAAAAGTTGTAATGCAAGAGAGGGGGAATTTTTATAGTACGATGTGGTAACCCAACTGCACGGAGCAATTGTTCTTCCACTTCCTGCTAATACTCACCTAGGTGTTGTAAAAGATCCAGCTGCACGTTCCTCAGTTAGATGTACATAAACAATACAGACTGGTATGCTTCACTAACCCTTAACAGTGGGGAAAAGTTCTGCTTGCAGGAGACAGACCGTATGCATTAAAAGTTAATTAAAGGGAATTAATTTAGTCCTCAGGTGAAGGCACCCTGTTGTTTCTTTAAAATCCCACTGGATTAGACCGGACTCTGCATTATCAAAGCTCAAGAACTGGTTGTTGGAGGCAGGGCGGTTATGTTATTTTATGGTTTGCAATTTTTAAGAAAGTTGTTTTTCTACATAATGCGACTGCAGAAATATAGCGTTCAAAAAACATAAAATGTTGTGCATCCTCTGGGAAAAAAACAGTCACGTTTAGTTTTTATTTTATGTATGAGGAGGGCTGCAGATGGAAATGAGCTAGTAGCGAAATCATGCACGAAGCATCTTTTCTCCCGTGAGATGAATGTTGTTATGCGCATGGTCTCTGACACATAAATAACTAACCATAAACCTTTAGTAAACCATTAGTCTAACCAAAGTGACGGCCTGCCTCACAGATGTACTTGGCAAGGATAACCGCCAAAGCAATTAAAGCCATAACTAGTAGCCAGATTCGAGAAAAGAGTGCAAGTTATTTAGTTATTTTATTTAGTTTTATGGTAAATATGCAATGGAAAATTAATAGATTTTAAGGATCTGTTAAATCAGTCATATTGAGTTCATATTCAACTTAAGTTATTTTGAAGCTGAAACTGCTTGTCGTGCCTCTGGAACGACAATAAAGTAACCGAAGTCTTTTTGTCTTAAAGCAATCGCTGTTAAACAGCGACAGATGTTAAGAATTAGACCAGAATCTGTTGTTCCAAAGATTACTCAGAATACTCATCATTTAGACCAATTATCTACTCATAATTTACTGAGTCAGTCTCACCCTATTGTTTGCGCTTGGTGATCATGTAATTTTCCTGCCTGCATAACGCCCCTCCGCACAGGAAATTAGAACTTGTATTTCATGATAAGGGAAATAGTTTGATTACGACAGTTATTTACTCAGTACTGTCATGGTTAAGCATCGTCTGATAAGAAGGAAATATTGGGATTAATCATTGTGTGTTTAAAAGTTTCAATTAAGAAAACATCCAGATACCTAAAGCGTGAGTAAAACCACATCATGCATATACGCTACTAAATAAACAGAAACAGAGTCAACATTTATTAAGTAGTTGTAGTATTTATCACACACACAAAAATGCAACAAAGGGAACTGGGCTACCTTAAAAATTGAAACTTTTAAAGCCACATTCTCACAACACAAACAGGACGAGTTAAAGCACAATTAGGCATTTGTGAATAAATAATTTGTGTAGCACAGGTCTAGGGTTTCTGCTTCACAGGGAAATTTCATTATCCGTATAAATCACGCCCACAGAGGCGAATCCAGTGTAGATGCTGTGCTGCTTTTATCTCACATTATCTCTGGCTGAATGGATAAGACGCCTCATGACTACAATATATGACACTTATTTGATCAGTTAGTGTCAATTAAAGTGTACAGAAAACGATACAAGGCAGCACAAGATGTTTATGACTGCCAAACTTATTAATATAATTTCCATTAATACCAACCTAATAATATCATTTAATTTCAGAGTCAGCTCTACTCACTGATCGATTTTTAGCCTTATATTACTACTTGAGTACACGTGATGACATTTTTGTAGAACATAGCTGTTACTTTATTGCAAAGTATTGTCAATATTTTTCACTTTGATGACAATAATAATATTGTCAAAACCAGGGGGCACTCATATCTCATTTAAAACATAAAATATGTAAACCCATTTGAAACCATTTTCAATTGATAAATACCAGCGAATAAAAAACAAAGTTACTACTGTAATAAGACCTTACAGCAAGCAGCAATGCCTTATAAATTACATCCAACTGGTTTACAGACACAAAATATCACCCCTTGCAACAGTTGGTGAACAGTTGATAAAATAGCTTCTCTCTCCTTAAGAGTTATGAATGACAATTAAATGCTTCCGTTTGATCTATTTCTTTGTAAGCAATTCCCATCAAAACACAACAACAGCCTGTAAATGTTTTTGCTGACTGGAGCACTTTAACAAGAAAAAACAGAGTGAGTGCCAGAGTGATAATTAAGTTTTATTCCTCACATTCTGTGTCATATAATATGAATTGTGCTGTTGTCTGCTTTCACACTTGGAAAGGTGTGCAAATGTTGAAATGGCAGAGTGACAGCAAAGGACAGGTTGAGGCCTCACACTCTCTCTCTGCTCTCTCTGCTACATCTGGCTTCTTAAATGGCTGATCATAAAGAAAGGTGTGAGGCAGGGGAAGTTAGCACCTTTAACTCCTCAGCCTTCATCAGCCGTCCTCTGATTCCACACGTCTGTTCTCTGTCCCTTGAGAAACACTGGCCCATTTCTCACAGGAAAAAATAAACCGAGGAATGATGTGTTCGGAAGCCACACCATTAAGATCTCAGGATATCAGGCAACGGGGATAAGAGGTGTTACTGGTGGTAATGGGCTGCTTTTCCAGCTTCTGCCCTTTGTACGCTGTAAAAATGATAATCTGCAATTGTTACGTTAAGAAACTATTTTTATCTGATTTAACTCTGAAATTTCATTTTGTTGGTGTATCGTAACCAACCCAGGATGATTCTATGATAGCGATAGTGATGAAGTATTATTAAAACCACTCTAATTAGCCCATAGTCATTTTTATGTACTTCTGTGCTAAAACATCTCACCCATGGATTGTAAAAATCTCTACCACAACTGACAAAATAAAAATGACCACCAGCTGCATACACTGATAAAACAATGACCTAAAAATTGAACTTCAACTTTTTAATGGAGGTCAAAAATATTATTTAACATTACTAAATCATCTAGGTTACACTAACAATTGTTTGGGGTTAGATCAAATCTTTAAGATAGTTTTAATGTAACATAGTGTTTAATGTAACAATTGTGTTTTACATATTTCAGTGTACATAGGAGATAATCATTTAAGGAACAACACTCTAACCATAACAAACTGATTACATAGATACTATACCTTAGATACCTATAAGAAATATCTATATCTATCTTTTTCTTTAATATTGTTTTATACATTAATGTTACAAATAAAAAAGGGACAATATTAAACTAAGTCTACAATGGATAAATGGTATTAAAAGTCACATATTGGTAACTCCTAAAGTGTAATTTACAGCTTAAACTAAATGTAACAGTTTTGGCTCTCCCTACAGAACTGCGTATCATGAGAGTTGACCATGGTGCTGGACTGCTCACTACAGCTCAGGGCCATTTGGTTGTGCAAACTGTTGACGAAACGTGACAGTTACTTTCCTTAAAGTTACATAAGTTACTATAAACACACACACACACACAAACGCGTGTTTTTGTGATCAGTAGTTATGACTAGCCGTTCTCGGGCTATGAACTGAACGCGATAACTCAGTAACGCCAGCCCTCCCATCCGCAGCATATATAAACAACGCCCGGCGACTTAACCAGTGAAAGCGCGTCGACAGACAAAGAGCGAGACGCATTTGACAATGTCCGGTTTTAGTGTAGCTAGCTTATGTCACTGTGGATTCTTCACATACCTCGTGCTCTTTACATTTTACTTCTCTATAACGTCCTCTGTGAGCCTTGACTTGACCGAACTGAGAAACAAAGTCGCAAAGATTAAAGTTAACCCAAGAGGAAACTTATGGGCAACAGGTGAGACGCAATGCACACAGACTTCATCTTGTCAAGATTTGTTCTGGTACACACACGTTACAACAGAAATGTGATGTGACACCTAAGGTCATTTTATGGGGAAGAAGAGCGTGGTGGACAGCGAGTATTTGCCGACCGAGCAGGACGCCGCGATGAGAGCCATCGAGGCGGCGCTGAACCCACGGCAGGTCGAACCCTCGGACCTCTACAATGAGGTGCTGAAGATTGCGCTGCAGACCCACATCGACTCGCAGGAAATCGACCCCAAAGTTCCGGTAAGAGTTGCTTCTCGCGATTTGATTTCGTTTTTAGTCACAGCGTTTGTCTGTCAATCAAACTGACGTTGA
This sequence comes from Botia kubotai, assembly GCA_036877585.1. Lineage (NCBI taxonomy): Eukaryota > Metazoa > Chordata > Actinopteri > Cypriniformes > Botiidae > Botia > Botia kubotai. The sequence goes on along the minus strand of JAZGTI010008984.1, from coordinate 6,999 downwards.
CGTTCAATTGATTTATATATAGAACAGTCAGAGAATAGATTCTAATCAAATGTGTTCTACCCTTGTATGTAATGAAAAATGAAATACATTATGATCTCTCTCTCTCTCTCTCTCTCTATAAATATATATATATAGTACTCGGATAATATAGTACTGGATAATATAGGTCAAATTAATGTTTGTTTAAATGGTTATCATCAATCAACTTACTGTACTGTTTTATTGTTGTTATTTATAGGAGACCGAGACTGGATTATTACTGAAGATATTAGGCAGTTACATGCAAGACAACAGAAAATGATGACGACTTCCATCGCCCGAGATCTTCAGAGTGTGTCATTCAAAAGAAATGTTGCTTTTTCATCGATTGTAATTTATTATTAAAAAATACACCTAATTAACGTCACCATGTCGCAAGACGTTTTAGCCGATTTGTTCTTGGATGGTGTCCAGAATTGTTATATTGATTCAATAATTTGTATTAAATAAAGACAACAACTAGTTAAGTAACACGATCCTGCATACGCAGCTATATAATGTTAAAAGTCTCATAATTTTACAACTTTGTATTCAATTACTTCCTGCGGCTGTAGAGCGATTGCTCTAAACAGACGTGTGTTTCTGTCATTAAACTAGTTCTGTGTGTAACTGATGGGTGAAACCAACTCGGTTAACTCTATTTAACTCACAATTCTAATCCAACGAACAACAGGTCACCATCACAAGCATGCTGTGATAAATGAATTATATTTTTATTCTACACGTATTGAGGGGGCAACGTGAGCCACATCAGAAAACTGTTTTAACAAACTTTGAAATGGTGTTTTGTAAAAATGAATAAACGTATACATTCAAAAACATATGAATAGCATCTACAGACTGTAGAGACGTGGATGGGACAACCATAACGCAAACTGAACTAAAAGGGATCAATCAAATTATACGATGTAACTTAAAAATGGTGATGGCGAGCTGTTATGACATTATTTTGAATTTGTGTAAATATCAAACACGGAACGGCAGACAGATGCTAGTCCGGAACAAACTTCAGAAATGAGGTATGCGGTATAAAAAATGAATACATTACACAACTCGTCACAACAGCACGACAGCACACGCCCTACCTTTCTTTGCTCTCTTAAACATTACCAAATGAAAAGTCTGTTCAGGACTCGTTGTTTTGTGTAGCTTTAACCTTTAAAACCGATGAACCGCTTCGTGCATATGATGCGTTAGATGCGGTTCTTAACTCCCACGTTAAATCGGGTTTGTTTGTGTCTGCGCATCGGTTCGAGATATTGAGGTCAGTGGGACACGTGACCGGCGCTGTGCATGTCTGTTGACTGCTGGACAATCGTGCGATGTGAACATTTCTCCCCGTTTCAAACATCAAATCTCGGCGTGATCATGGGACAGTGTGGCGTTATTTCTTCGAAGACGGTTTTGGTCTTCCTAAATCTGATTTTCTGGGTAAGGTGCATGTTGTAGCTGCGTGATGGGTTGGCATGATGGTGGCAAGGTTTAGCGACGCTATGGCACAGGGAGGCATATGTAGGGATACACGAGCCATAAAAACCAGCGGTTGTTTGCCATTATAATGGTCAGGATTATATTGTAATGTAAAATAATCGGTTTTGACGTGGCCTGAAAGCGTCATGACGTGATGGAACCGCAATAGTGCATCGAATACAGACGATTCGCGTATGAATGTAGATGTGTGATTCTGCATGTTTTGTCCGCTATGTAGAAGCGCATGGTTACAAGCTAAAGCTACAGTATGTTTGACTAATGTATAGATTCTCAAATCACACAATAAAGTTATATTTTCAAATATGTATAATTGTTTTCGGGCTTAAAGCCTTAGCCAGCATGTTTGTAATTCTACAGTATTTTATTCGCTATATAGGTAGAGCAAGCCACTGCATTTAGACAGTATAGGACGCATATATAAAAATGCATATATATTAAAAAAATATATATATACACACACACACATTTTGTGTATATATATCTTTTCATATATATCTTTTACCATTAACAGTTTTATTGTTGCACCCTTCCAGGCTGCAGCAGGTATACTGTGCTACATTGGGGCCTATGTGTTCATCACATACGATGATTATGATCATTTTTTTGAGGATATCTACACCCTCATCCCTGCAATGGTGATAATTGCTGTTGGAACACTTCTCTTTGTCATCGGCTTCATCGGCTGCTGTGCCACCATCCGCGAAAGTCGCTGTGGTCTGATCACGGTAAATCAAAGTCTTACCGCTTTATTTTCCTATAGCTGATGCTATAGTGACGCCTTTCTGGTTATCTTCTGGTTATCTGCAGTTTTCGGTGGTGCTGCTGCTGGTCTTTGCCACTGAGGTGGTTGTTGTCGTGCTGGGCTATATCTATAGAGCTAAGGTTAGTTATACATTTGTGTTTATGCATTTGGCTGGAACTTTTATCAAACTGACTTAAAGTGCATTCCAGCCGTACAGTTTGTTCGTATGTGTCCCCTGGGAATCGAACCCGTAAGCTTTGCTCTGCTAACGCAATGCTCTACCCATTGAGCTACGGCTACATTGTGGAACCATCAGAACATCATGTTTTCTTTATCTCTAACAGGTGGAGGCTGTGGTCGATCATTCTATTCAGAACGTATATAATGAATATAAAGGAACCAATAGCGATGCTCCCAGCAGGGCCATTGACTATGTGCAGAGACAGGTACCCAAAGAGCACGAGTTCCTCTATCTGTCACTGTTTCGTTTCGGTGATGTTTTTCTGAACCTGTTGATTGTGTCTCTTCACGGTCAGCTGCATTGCTGCGGCATTCATAACTATTCTGATTGGATGAACACTCGCTGGTTTAATGAGTCCAAAAACAACAGCGTGCCCGTGAGCTGCTGCAAACCCAGCATCAGTAATTGTACTGGGACGTTGATGCGTCCAGGAGATCTGTATCCAGAGGTAACACACACTCTATACCCTGTCAAAAATCTGATGTTTATTCAGCTTTAACGTCGTGTGACTTCTCGTTACAGGGTTGCAAAGCTCTCGTGGTAAAGAAACTCAAAGACATTATGCTGTATGTCATACTGGCTGTGTTAACATTTGCAGCCATTCAGGTGAAAACCAGTTTGCCATTGTTTTCAAATACAGTTTCTCCAGTAATCTAACGTATGATTGAATGTGTGCAATCGAAACAAACCTTTGACCCTGTCTGAACTTCAGGCTGAAGTCTTTAATTCTGAGATTAGAAGCATCAAAGTTTGATTTCAGTCATTCATTTCACTCTGTTTCAGTCATACTTCATATTAAAGACATCACAGTTATATTGTCACAGAATGTTTGTACACATAAAATGACTTCAGCTGGGTTTCCACAAGCAGGGTCACGTTTTGTTATTTACTTTGACTTTTTGACTTTATGTAATTCATCTTTTTACGAATGCTTCATTGATATTTTAAGATGTTTTGAATGCATGTGTTGACTCTCATCTCTCGTTCCCTGAACAGATGCTTGGCCTGATTTGTGCATGTGTCGTCCTCTGCCGCAGAGGTCATGATCCTGCTTACGAGCTGCTCGTCAGTACAGGTATAGATGCCTGAGCGGTACCGCATGGAATTATGGGATTGGCTGGTCCTCCCAGCCAGTGTACACATTTCAGTTAAAGCAGGCTACCTTTTCTACACTAGCATTAAACCTGCCTGATACCTTTGTTTGGAAAATTGTAAAGCTTTGATGATCTAAAAAGCCTCACCCTTTGATTCTGAGCATAATGATGAAGATTTAAAAAAATGTGAGTCTGAGGAGCAGAAAATCATAATTTAGCTGTTTATTATATTGTAAACGTTTTACATTGATTCCATGCGTCATGGTAATGTGATTTCTTATAAGTGGCATCCATAAATCAAAGGAGATTTAGACCGTCGCTGGTTGACATGACATTATCTCCTTGTTATTCCTGTTTCTGAAAAAATGCACCTTTTTAGAAAGACTGTTGTAAGATTGTGTTTATTTAAATGTTTCTTTTTTTAACCAGCTTCCCTCATTGTTAAAAGTTGTACAATGTTAATGTGCTCAAGTTAATTCAGTCATATCATTCATTATATGAAATACAATGATAATTACAAAACAAAGTTGCAAAGCATACAGTAAAACGATCAAAATAAAAGTGCATCGTCAAATTGACCAAAAACAATGTATGTTAATACATAACTGAGCTTTTGAAATTTCACTAAAATCTACTTTATCTCTTTGATTTTACTATTTATATTGAAAAGGTTTTACTGGAAATCTTGAAATCGGAAGTGTGACATGTACAGAACATTTGATACATGTACAGTATAGTATATGTACAGTACAGTGTATTTGATAAATTTGTGCTTTTAGTTCTCTGATCAGATGTAAAACGAAATCCGAGACATGTTGTGCACATAAATAAAGGAATTTAATGAATTAAGTGAATGCTGTATTATTTACTATAAAGAGCAATATTTTTACAGCGTTTATTAATCTTAGTACATGTTAATTTCAACATTTACTAATACATATTTAAAATCAAAAGATGTATCTGTTGACATAACTTAATGCACAATGTTTCCTGCGAGTCAGCTCGCAGTGAGCTGGTAGGAGAAAAACAACCAGGATAATCTCCATCACTTCAGTAAAGGGCTAGTCAGTCGACACTGTAGACAGTTGACACTGTAGTCAGTCGACACTGTAGTCAGTCGACACTAGTGTCTAATAAGCCAGATGTTAAATTTGTTAGTCAGCAATTCATGCAAATGTATGCATTTTCCCTTTGAGGAAAAATAGCAATCATGCGGAAAAATGCCAAGATATTGTTATAATCAAACTTAATTCAATTCATATTTATATAGTGATTCTTTACAGTGTTTCACAGCAGCTTTAAATATAATGAAAGGAAAAACACAAAGCAGGAAAATGATTGAAATAAGTATCACAAAGAATACAGAATACATGGTGTTACTGCAAATTGTATTGAATTATTGTAGAAGTTTCATTTATTGTTGGTTCATGTTAACTAAGACCGTTAACTAATGTTATGTGTGTCTTTTAACCACATATACAGAACATTAATTTCAGACGTCTATAGATATATACAAGGATTCCCATTTTCTGTATATCTTATAATCTACAGTGATATGAACACAATCTTCCTAAACATACATGTTTGTGATTTTGCCATATGAAGTCTTGCACATGACCACATTGACTCAAATCTCATGCTTTGCTTTTTTACTTCTCATATATAGCAACATATAGAAAGCACATATACAATAGATAAACATAAGCCCATAAGCACTACTTCTAATTCAATCGTAGACATTATGTTCTACTAGTTCGCTAAAGTGGAATAAGTAGTTAGACCTAATTTATCATTTCTTCTTTTGTCTCGTTTTTCTCACATGACCTTCTTAAAACCCTTGAAATACAAAAGATAAAAAAAACATTATCAAGGTAAACAAACTTATGAGATGTTCAAAATATTTTACTGTATTAAACAAGTACAGCAGTATTTACATTGCTGCCTAATATTATATGATGTAAACAATAATATTATTATTAACATTATACTAAATATTATTATTGTTGTTACTAAATATCAAATGAATCATTATACACATTAAACACATATATATGCATTAGGACTTACCGTCATCTCTAATAGCATAAAAAGTTCAGTTTCTCCATACAGTCTCTGTTCTCCCAGCTATGAGTTTTCCAGTTTCGAGAGCCACAGTATAAGTAATTGTCAGGACATGCTGGCAGCTGGTCCATGTCATTCAGATGTTCCCTACTCAACCAGAACCACGAGCCTGCCAGGAACCGCAGACCCGTCCACACGCTGGATGTCTCACTGATCCCAGTGGTTTGATTGACTTGGATGAGATGTAAATAGGTCGGCAGACTGGCCAGATCAGTGTGGTGAGTCCTGCAGTATTGTACCGCGTCCTCCCAGCTTTTGTTCTGTTGTACCAGGATCAGTTCAGGCACCCAGTTGTAGCAGAAAAAAGCGTGTTGGTTCGCACAGTCGTTCTCGTACAGCTTGTTTTCTAGAGCTAGGGCACAAGGACCAAAGTAGTTATTTTTGTCATCTACATAAATGCTAGAATATGTTTTAGTTCCATCACTCCACTGCCATGTGCTTGTAGAGGTCTTGTTTAGACCGACCCAGACATGTTTGTCATAATAAGGGTTGTTCTGACCAGAAGTGCTTGCTGGATTCAGTACGTTTATTGCGTATTGTAACTTCCAAAGGTCAAAGTAACTGTCTAGGCTGGAAAGGTCTGTGTAGTTCCTTCTGCAGTATTTCTGAGCATCACTCCACGATTTAGCCTCGTCTATAAGAAAGTGTTTCCTGTGAAGAGCTCCAGTCAGCTCGCAGTGAGCTGATAGGAGAAACACAACCAGGATAATCTCCATCGCTTCAGTAAAGGGCTAGTCAGTCAACACTGTAGTCAGTCAACACTGTAGTCAGTCGACAGTCTCTAATATGCCGATTTTAAATTTGTTAGCAATTGATGCAAATGTATGCAAATATTCCCTTTTTGCATATTTATTTTTGCATGGAAAAATAGCAATCGTGGGGAAAATGCTAAAAAAAGTTATAATCAAACTCAACTCAATTCAGATGTGTTTATATAGTGATTTTTACAGTGTTTCACAGCAGCTTTAAATATAACGAAAAGAAAAACACAAAGTAGTAAAATTATTGAAATAAGTATCACAAAGAATACAGAATACATGGTGTTACTGCAAATTGTATTGTTCGTTATGTTTATTAGTAAAACGAAATACTAATACTAAGATTGTAATTGGTAATTAATTTAAAAAATATTTATAATAATAATATTTATGACAGGTGTCATATTAAGACACGATAGATGACAGGTGTCATATTAAGACATGATAGATGACAGGTGTCATATTAAGACATGATGGATGACAGGTGTCATATTAAGACACGATGGATGACAG